>JARQOD010000696.1:47793-87795 GCA_033576555.1 Oophaga sylvatica
GCCCCCCACCCCTGCATGTGCCCTTCTCACAATCACTTCTTATAGAAAACGGCTCCATCAACATAAAAGGGAAAAAGCTAAAACCCGGATCAGTATTAGGGGCAGCGCGTGGGCCTCTGTGGAAATGACGAAAAGGTGCGCCAGGGGCCCCCTCCAAAAGGAAAAAATTCCCCGGAATCCCCCCGGGTGGCAGTAGAGAGACAGGTATTTTTCATTTTTTTTTCCCATGGATTTTTGCCCTAAACGCTTCCTTTCTACAGGAGAAGGAAAAAGGTATGCCACACAAAAAAACTCGCTAACGGGATGCTAAAAAAAACTCACTATTTACGATCCCGTTTTCGATTTTTTTTTGTTTTGCGGCAGCGCCAGGACGAGCTTCCCTGCTGTGTCCGCTGGTCCTTGGAATCGTTGGACCCTATTTTTTCGTCGGCGCTCCCGCTGGGGAAAGTAAAAAAATCTGTGTGGCATTTTTTCTTAGGATTTGGGGGTACCGCTAAAGTCTTTAAAGGAGATCGCTACCGCGATAGCGTCCAAAAAGACATCGCTAGTTAGGTAGCACTAGCGATATAGAAAAAAAACCCCGCTGCGATCTATTAGTAGCGACGCTAACATTCGGTAGCGGGTTGTGTAGTGTTTCAGTAACTTAATCTCCAGTAAAGTTCCCGTCTTCTCCCGTTTTAATTTTCTTATTGTTTTTTTTCATTAGGGAAGCCATTGCCCGTGCCCTTTTTCTACATTAGGGCCCCCCCGTCCTACAGGATATCCCCATGTTGATACGAGGAAAAAAAAGCATGCAGGCAAAAACAGAAATGTGAATTTAGTTTTTGGGGGGTGACTAGAGCATAAGCCCAAGATTTCCCTTTGCAATTTATGTGCAAGTTATAGCTGTTTAAGTATTTAAAACGTGCAAAGCAACAGCAATAACACAATTTTATGGGAAAAGGGGGTTTGCATTAAACCCGCTCAGAAAAAGGAAGAATATAATTTAGAATTATTTCGATTTGCAGATTTTTTTTTCACAACACAATGAAGAGTCCAAGTTTATGAAAGTTTATCGACCATATGAAGAGGGAAATTTTACTTCTTTCCTAATTTTACTCTGGGCAATCCTTCCAATAGCCCTATCGTTCGGGGAAAAGTTTTTTTTTTCCTCTGGTGACCCTCCGTTCTAACGTTGTGCCCCCCAGTAATAATGGTGGTAATTTCTCTTCAACCAACTGGACGTGTAACAACCAACTGGGTGTTTACCAACCAAATGGGCGTGTGCCACCAACTGGGTGTGTACCACCAACTGGGCGTGTACCAACTAACTGGGCGTGTACCAACCAACTGGGCGTGTACTCCAGGGAACGTTTGCACCACTATTACCGAGGGGCATCACTGGGACTATGCAAAGTGCAATGCATGCTGGGAAGAGGGGGGAAAAAGAAGTCCCAGCAGCTATAGTGCTGGCTGAACGCCTATGAAGAGAAACTGCCAACTGGAGAAGAATGGATGGCAAGTCACAGAGCAGCAGAACCACGACATATTAAACTGGTGTACAGCAAAAGCGGCTGTGGGGGATATGTGAATGGACGTACGGCTACCATTCAGGCTTCACTCAGCACCCAGGGAGCAATACTTCCCTAATTTCCACTAATATGGAGTTCTTCATCTCTTATTTACTTGACTTTTACCAGGATTGGTCACAGAACAAGCTCCTTTACTCCCTCGTGATCGACTCCTCACTATAGTGTAAGGGGGTGGTGCTGTTATGGACAGTAAGAAACACCCTGCAACTTTAAGAGACATGCACCCCCTTGTCTGGTGTGATGGAATGATCTGTAAAGCACTGATAATGAACTGCCCGGGGTGAGGAGAGGAGCAGTTGAGGCAGTTGAGGCAGTTGAGAGCTGCTGTGCATGGAGCTGTGTGAAAAGGTCGCACAGCCTGAGACTTAGTGGACTTGTGAGATTGAACAGACTCTTCGGGTGTAGCACAGTTGGCTGTACTGTGCTATTTTGAGAAGCCACGAAGAGACCGAGAAAGGGATTTACAGTTTCCAGGAGCACCTCCAGGACCCTGAAGCAAGGAGAAGACCACGTTTCATGGATCTGCCAGACAGACGTACGCACCACCGTTCAAGACTGTTGGGGGCCCCCGGGACTGGATCTGAGTCCCCAACGTCACCGTGAGTTTGTTCCCGTTTGTGCACATGTCAGGGCATAGTGTAGGCTTCAACAGACAGAACACAGCAGCCGTGCGGCCTGTTTAGTAGAGGCCAGGAGGTTATACGTAGAGTAGCCTCATTCTTTATTGTTTGGTTTTGCCTGTGTGATATGTATTGATCCAGTAATAGTTGGAGCACCGTGCTATTTGGAGGTCCAGCTAAAGAATACAAACTCTTGTAAACTATCTTTTGCCATTGTATACCCCTGTTTGCACCTTCCTTATCCACTTCATTCCTTGCCTTCCAATAATTTTACCCTTTGTTGTTTGCACCTCATCTTGTGTACCGTAGTCTTCCTGCACCGTGGTGGTTCCCCGGCCATCGCTTCACCAGCAGCACTGATAAAGCAGTAAGGAGATCCGATCCTTCATCCCTGGCCCTAGTGATAGATCTCAGGGGAAAGGGGAGGCTGATCCAGGTTGGGACCCCCGCACTCATTAGTCAGTCAGCTGATCCCACCAAGATCAGTGGATACTTCCGACTCTGATGAGTGAGTAGACAAAACTGTAATGTCTATTGTACTGCCGGAGCCAAGATAGGCAGCATTCACACTCAGAGCACGACACAGCACGGGCGCAGAGCAGGACCAAGGGGCAGACTGGTGTCACCGTCCATCTCCATGTGCTCATGACACTCATTTTATAGACCCTATTGCCTTTGCATGTAACTTGTGATGCTCTTTTACCTCCAGTGGCCCTGATATTACCGATTGTTACATGTGATATTACCAGTTGTTACATTTGATATTACCGATTGTTACATGTGATATTACCGGTTGTTACATGTGATACGTTACATGGATTTACGATGTTACATGTGATATTACGATTGTTACATGTGATATTACCGATTGTTACATGTGATATTACCGGTTGTTACATGTGATATTACCGATTGTTACATGTTATATTACCGATTGTTACATGTGATATTACCGGTTGTTACATGTGATATTACCGGTTGTTACATTGATATTACCGATTGTTACATGTGATATTACCGATTGTTACATTGATATTACCGTTGTTACATGTGATATTACCGGTTGTTACATGTGATATTACCGGTTGTTACATGTGATATTACCGATTGTTACATGTGATATTACCGGTTGTTACATGTGATATTACGTTGTTACATGTGATATTACCGTTGTTACATGTGATATTACCGTTGTTACATGTGATATTACCGGTTGTTACATGTGATATTACCGGTTGTTACA
The DNA here is from genome assembly GCA_033576555.1 of Oophaga sylvatica. Taxonomy (NCBI): domain Eukaryota; kingdom Metazoa; phylum Chordata; class Amphibia; order Anura; family Dendrobatidae; genus Oophaga; species Oophaga sylvatica. Next base: position 51,228 of record JARQOD010000696.1, read on the forward strand.
TGTGATATTACGTTGTTACATGTGATATTACGTTTTACATGTGATATTATGTTTTACATGTGATATTACCGGTTGTTACATGTGATATTACCGTTGTTACATGTGATATTACTGGTTGTTACATGTGATATTACCGGTTGTTACATGTGATATTACGGTTTACATGTGATATACCGATTGTTACATGTGATATTACCGGTTGTTACATGTGATATTACGTTTGTTACATGTGATATTACCGTTGTTACATGTGATATTACCGGTTGTTACATGTGATATTACTGATTTTACATGTGTATTATGTTGTTACATTGATATTACTGGATTTTACATGTGATATTACGGGTTGTTACATGTGATATTACTGTTGTTACATGTGATATTACGGTTGTTACATGTGATATTACTGATTGTTACATGTGAATTATTTTACTGGTTCGATGTTACATGTGATATTACGGATTGTTACATGTGATATTACGGTTGTTACATGTGATATGTACCGGTATTGTTTTACATGTGATATTACTGTTGTTACATTGATATACCGGTTGTTACATTTGATATTACCGATTGTTACATGTGATATTACTGGTTCTTACATGTGATATTACGGTTGTTACATGTGATATTACCGGTTGTTACATGTGATATTACCGTGATTGTTTACATGTGATATTACTGGTTGTTACATGTGATATTACCGATTGTTACATGTGATATTACGTTTTACATGTGATATTACTGGTTCTTACATGTGATATTCCGTTGTTACATGTGATATTACGGTTGTTACATGTGATATTACCGGTTGTTACATGTGATATTACCATGTTTACATGTGATATTACTGGTTCTTACATGTGATATTGCCGGTTGTTACATGTGATATTACTGGTTGTTACATGTGATATTACTGGTTGTTACATGTGATATTACCGTTGTTACATGTGATATTACCGTTGTTACATTGATATTACCGGTTGTTACATGTGATATTACCGATTTACATGTGATATTACCGGTTGTTACATTGATATTACCGATTGTTACATTGATATTACCGTTGTTACATGTGATATTGCCGATTGTTACATGTGATATTACGTTGTTACATGTGATATTACCGTTGTTACATTGATATTACCGATTGTTACATGTGATATTACTGGTTCTTACATGTGATATTGCCGGTTTTACATGTGATATTACTGGTTGTTACATGTGATATTACCAGTTGTTACATTTGATATTACCGATTGTTACATGTGATATTACTGTTGTTACATGTGATATTGCCGGTTGTTACATGTGATATTACTGGTTGTTACATGTGATATTACCGGTTGTTACATGTGATATTACCGGTTGTTACATTTGATATTACCGGTTGTTACATTGATATTACCGATTGTTACATTTGATATTACCGGTTGTTACATGTGATATTACCGGTTGTTACATGTGATATTACCGATTGTTACATGTGATATTACCGATTGTTACATGTGATATTACTGGTTCTTACATGTGATATTACCGTTGTTACATGTGATATTACCGATTGTTACATGTGATATTACGGTTTTACATGTGATATTACTGGTTCTTACATGTGATATTACTGGTTCTTACATGTGATATTGCCGGTTGTTACATTGATATTACCGTTGTTACATGTGATATTACCGATTGTTACATGTGATATTACCGGTTGTTACATTGGATATTACCGTTGTTACATTTGATATTACCGGTTGTTACATTTGATATTACCGATTGTTACATTTGATATTACCGATTGTTACATTTGATATTACCGATTGTTACATGTGATATTACCGATTGTTACTAGTGATATTACCGATTGTTACTAGTGATGGGCGAGCACTAAAATGCTCGGATGCTTGTTGCTCGGGTCGAGCAGATTGGAATACTTGGGTACTCGACCCGAGCAACGAGCCCAATGTTTGTTTATGGGTAACTCAAGCATTTTTTCGGAGGCCCCTCCCTGTGGTCTGCAGAGGGACTAGAAATTGTGGAAATCTATGGGAACAGTGCTCCAATGACATGGGAACATCATGGGGAAGACCCCTGGAAGCATTTCTGACTCCCAGGTCACTGCTGTGAGCAATGTTGTCAGAGTCTTACGCCACTGTTACATACTCGCAATAAAACATACAAAAATGACACCAAAATGGATTTTCCTGGGAAATATGTTAAGGAACATCCTTTCCAGGGTAATGATTTGTATATAAGGCAAAATAAATAAGCAAAAACAAAAATGTTCCTCCACCACTTGGGCTATGTTCACACGTAGCGTTTTGGATGCGCTTTTCAACTTTATCACTGCTTTCAACCAAGACAAATGCATTCACTGGGAAATGTCATTCTACATTTTACAACCTGTGACACATCATCAAACACAACCTGTTTCACTTATGAATGGACTCTGAAAGTCACAAAGTATATTTTTATAGGGCCATCAGGCGGCCTTTACTATTCTTAGAGAGCCATCAGCCGGCTATACTTTGTTGATCCAATTATTAAACAGTGGGTCTCCTATACTGTTATTGCCTATGCAGTGAGTGTCAGGGCTGCCAAAAATTAGGACGCACCCCAATACCCCTTTGACGAGACGTACAGGAGGGCCTGTGAAAACAATGTTCCCATTATTAGGAAATTGTGGATCTCCCATACTGTTTGACTATGCAGTGAATGCAAGGGCTGCCAAAAATTTGGAGGCACTCCAATGCCCTTTGGAAGAGACGTGAAGGAGGGCCTCATAAAAAATGTTCCCATTAAAAAGGAGCGGGTCTCCTATACTTGTAGCCCCCATGCACTAAATGTATGGGTGACAAACATTTACCCCTGGGGGGAATACATGAACATACTGTATAACAAATGTTTGTTACGGGCATCATAAACACCCTTTAGAAAAATTATGTGGGTGTTGCATCACGGACCACGGTCACCCTGGTGATCTAGTAGTGGTGGATGATGAGGAGAAGGAGGAGGACAACAGCAAATAGCCAAAAATCAGGAAGCGTATACCCATGTGTGGGTGTGAAGAGGTGCATGGGAATAGACATCCCAAAAAAAGACACTGGATTTGAGTTTATGTTACGCTGCTATCATTTGGTGGTGTAGAGAAGTCTGCCCCAATCCAGCCCTTGTTCATTTTTATAAGAGTCAGCCTGTTTGCATTTTCAGTTGACAGATGGATGCGCTTATCTGTTATAATTCCACCAGCAGCGCTAAAAACCCGCTCTGACAAAACTGTAGCGGCAGGGCAGGCCAGGACCTCCAAGGCATAGAGAGCCAGTTCATGCCATGTGTCCAGCTTGGATACCCAATAATTATAAGGCACATAGCAATCATGAAGGATGTTGGTACGGTGAGCATGGTGCTACCTCAGCATCTTCCCAAACTTTGCACTCCTTGTGACAGTACCCCGCAACTCTGGGCCAGTGCAATGGAAGGGACTGAGAAAACTCTCCCAGAACTTTGGCAGTGTTCCCCTGCCTCTACTGGATTGGAGTTGTGTCTCTCTCGCCTCTACTCCTTGATTGTCCAACAAACTGCCGCCAGCGTTTTCAGATGGGAATTTTTTTAATAATCCCGCAACTAGAGTCTTCTGGTATTGACCCATTTTAGTAGACCTGTCCACCTCGGAAATAAGAGATAGAAAGTTATCCTTGTAGCATGGGTCTAGAAGTGTCATCAACTAGTAATGACTGTTACCCAAAATTTGGAGAATGCGAGGATCACGGGAAAGGCAGCGACAACATAAACTCAGCCATGCGTGCCAGACTGCTAACAGACAAACCTTCCGTGTCCTCACCAAGAGGACGAATGACCATGCTCTCCTCCTCCTCCCTGTCCTCAGGCCATCCACGCTGAACAGACAGTATGACAGTTGTACTCTTTGTACCATTTATAGCGCAGGAAAGTAGCTCCTGTTCTTACTCCTCCTCTTCTTCCTCATCATCACCCAATCCACGTTGGGATGACATGAGGCTGGGCTGTGTGTAATCACCATGTATGGTTCCTTGCTGCATCTCATCATGCTCTGCCTGCAATGCATCCAGAGACACTAATTATGGCGTCATCGCCGCTCGCCATCTTGGTGGAATCCTCAACGTTTTGGATGATGGTACAAATGTCTGACATCCATGTCCACTTCTGAAGTCTTATGTGTGGAGTCTGAACTGAATACTGATGGCCTTGTTTATGCTGGTAGTCAACAACTGCACTCCTTCCCAACATCTGCAGTGTAGAGTTCCAACGCGTGGGGACATCACACAATTTGGTGAGCCGGAAGCTGCAAACCCTGCTGAAGCACGGCAAGGGTGGCTAAAGATGTAGGTGACTTTCTAAAATGGGCACACAGGTGGCGTACTTAGACTAGCATACTCGGCAGCTCCAGGTAGGTTTTGAGAAACTGCTGAAACACGAAGTTAAGCACATGGGCCAGGCATGGTACGTGTGTGAGCTCGCCTCAGAGCCGTCACCAGGTTACAGCCATTATCACACACGACCATGCCTGGCTGTAGATTCAACGGTGTCAGCCACAAATCTGCCTGCTCTTTCAGAGCTGTCCAGTGTCCACAACTCTTCAGCATTGTGCGGTTTGTCACCTAAGCATATTAGCTTCAGCACAGCCTGTTGCCGCTTGGCTGAGGCAGTGCTGCAGTGCTTCCATCTTGTGACTGATGTGGTGCAGGGGCTGTAAACTGTGGGGGCAACCCTGATTAATCTAGGGCCCGCAATCCTCAGCGTCGGGAGGAAGTGTTCTATCCCAAGGTCAGACTGGGTCCCGGCTTCCACTATGTTAACCCAGTGTGCCATCAGCAAGATGTACCGTCCCTGCCCACAAGCACTTGTCCACTTGTCCATGGTTAGGTGTACTTTCCCAGTAACTGCATTGTTGAGGGCATGGCTAATGTTGTGTCACACGTGCTTGTGTAATGCGGGGACAGCACACCGGGAGAAATAGTGGTTGGGGACCGAGTACCAAGGGACGGCCGCCGCTATCAGGTTGCGGAAAGCTACCATCTCCATGAGCCTAAAAAGGCAACATTTCCAGCTCAAGCAGTTGCGAAATGTGTTTATTTAGTAGTGTGGCCTGTGGGGCGTTGGCTGCATATTTCAGCTTGCGTTCCAATGACTGGGGTATGGACAACTGAAGGCTGTGCTGAGACAAGGACATGGACGTGCTTGATGATGGTGGTAGTTGAGTATGTGCAACGACAGGTGCAGGGCAGGAGGCATCTTCGCAGGCACCATGGACAGGGGATTGGCTTGCACGCACAACAGCGGAAGAAGCTGTGGTGTCACCCGCAGACATTGTTCCTGGACCCTGGTTTTCGGCCCACAAAGTAGGGTACTTTGCTGCTATGTGCCAGATCATGCTGGTGGTGGTCAGGCTTGTGGTTTTGCTACCCCTGCTGATGCTGGCCTGGCAGGTGTTGCAAATGTCCTTTTTCGGGTTATCAGCAGAGTCTTTAAAAAACAACCAGACTCGGGAAGACCTAACAGTTGTACTGGCAACTTTGGTCGTGTTGGTGTTACAGGGATCAGTTGCCCGTCTTCTTCCTGCCTGTTGGGGTGTTACACCTCTCTCACCCTGTGTGCTGCTGTCCTCGCTCTGCATGTCCTCCAGCCAGGTTGGCTCAGTTACTATATCATACACCTCCTCGTCTTCCACTTCCCTTCCCTGGTCCTCCTCCTGACTTTCTGGCAATTGTGTCTCATCATCGTCCACCTCTTGTGACACGTTCCCACCGTCGCCTTCGTGTGATCGTGGCTGTTCAAATATTTGGGCATTGCTACATGCGATCTCCTCTTGCGGTCCATGCGGTTCCAGCTAGCGGACCTGGGCGCCCGCTGACCCCACCATGTCTCCAGATTACATTTGATATTACTGATTGTTACATTAGGTATTATCGGTTGTTACTTTTGATATTACCGGTTGTTACATTAGATATTACCGGTTGTTACATTTGATATTACCGGTTGTTACATTTGATATTACCGGTTGTTACATTTGATATTACCGGTTGTTACTTTTGATATTATCGGTTGTTACTTTTGATATTACCGGTTGTTACATTTGATATTACCAGTTGTTACATTAGATATTACCGGTTGTTACATTTGATATTACCGATTGTTACATTTGATATTACCGGTTGTTACATTTGAGCCAAGAATTCCGAGGCCGTGTGTAAGAACAACCAAGCATGTGAGACAAAGGCGTCTGGGCGTCTGTCCCCGTCCGTCGCGCTCTCCACCATGTGATACCCGGGCTGCAGTATGTTTTTATGACTTACGTATATCTTCTGTTTATGATCAGTTTTATAACCTGCGATGCTGAGGAGAGAACACGAGATCAGACCCAGAGCTGCGCTCTACAAAAGCAGAAAACAACACTCCCCCACAGGGTGCAAAACCTCGACAAGCCGCCGAGATGATGCAATAAAACTGTAAGTGCTCTCCAGGTAGGATTTCAGAAGGTCAAACTATGTTTATGCAAGGCAGGCAAACTCCGCAAGCTACAGGGAAGCATGAAAGTCAGAGCAGAAGCGCGGGAAACAACAAGGTCGGATGAGGGCAAAAATGTAATCGCCTAATGTCGTGTAATGGTAACTGTTACTGATAGTGACATAGTACGGTGGGGTAAACACATGTTTATTGGCCTAAATAGTAATAATAATAATAATTGCAATTCGATTATATCTCAGATTTCTACAATGAGAAATGGACCAGCGCAAGTCCCCAATGTGGAGGCCCTGGGCAGTCGAAATCTTTGAGGCCCCTACAGCAATTTATTTCCTATTATGTTTTTCATTTAGTAAAACAATTTTAATACAATAGTTAAATCTTATTAAATAGAAAAAAAAATAAGTTAATCAAACTTCATTATAACCCAGAAAACATAAATAACTAATATCGACCTCTGGTGTAGGACTATACAGTGGGGAAAAAAGTATTCAGTCAGCCACCAATTGTGCAAGTTCTCCCCCTATAAAGATGAGAGCGGCCTGTAAGTGACATCATAGGTCGACCATAACTATGAGGGTCACAATGAGGAAACAGATCCAGAAAATCACCTTCTCTGATTTGGAAGATTTATTTTTCAAATTATGGTGGAAAATAAGTATTTGGTCATTAACAAAAGTTCATCTCAATATTTTATTGTATCTTTTGTTAGCAATGACAGAGGTGAAACGTCTTCTGTAAGTTTTCACAAGGTTGGCACACACTGTTGGTGGTATGTTGGCCCATTCCTCCATGCAGATCTCCTCTAGAGCAGTGATGTTTTGGGCCTGTCGCTGGGCAACACGGACTTTCAAATCCCTCCAAAGGTTTTCTATGGGGTTGAGATCTGGAGATTGGCTTGGCCATGCCAGGACCTTCATATGCTTCTTATGAAGCCACTCCTTCATTGTCCTGGCGGTGTGCTTGGGATCATTATCATGCTGAAAGGCCCATCCACGTTTCATCTTCAATGCCCTTGCTGATGGAAGGAGTTTTTCACTTAAAATCTCTCGATACATGGCCCCATTCATTCTTTCATGTACACGGATCAGTCATCCTGGTCCCTTTGCAGAGAAACAGCCCCAAAGCATGATGTTGCCACCGCCATGCTTCACAGTAGGTATGGTGTTCTTTGGATGCAGCTCAGCATTCTGTCTCCTCCAAACACGACGAGTTTTGTTTCTACCAAACAGTTCTACTATGGTTTCATCAGACCATATGACTGTAACAATTATGTATGTACTAAGGAATCTGATAGCATGGGATAAATCCAGTCTAAAGACAAAGCTGCAGCAAAAAGATGTATTTAACCAAAATAGAAATGCAAACAGAACTAACACAGATATTCCTGCAATTGTAACGAGGTGCTTAGCACAATATAGCAAATTACAGCAAACTGAATAGTGGGATGCGACCGCTAACACGAACCAGTCCAGCAAGGATATGACGCAGGAGTGCGCGAGACACTTATACGAGGATGTCCATTACAGATATCTGGGTATGCATACAGTACTTAAACAAGGGAGTCCAGCAAGGGGGTAGTGGAAATGCACACAGTACTTAAACAAGGGAGTCCAGCAATAACTTGATCACACGTGGGAACGGCACTTGTTTGTGGGAGTCCACTAATACATAGAAGAAGCACAGACAGGGGAAGGTCTCTAAAAGGTACCTATAGGGCTGAAAGTCCCGCACAAGTCCGGCACCACAGCTCAAACAGACACAGACCTAAAGAAGATGGCAAAGTCAGGATTCCTTACAGCAGTTCCAACGGTGATCAGCTCCACACCAGAAGTCCAGACAGTAGTGAGCTCAGAGGGGCTGTAGGCAGCAGAACGTAGAGAGGCAGAGCACCGAGTAACGAGCAGCAGCCGCAGCAGGGAGCCCACTAGCCGATGGGCAGTAGCTCAGGAGCAAGACAGCAGCCAAATACTCAGGCGCAGGAGAGCACATGACCTGGACTTAAATAATCAGGACAGACAGGAAGTTCCATGACAAGGCGAGATGCAAGACTCCATCTTGGATCAGGGCGAACCGGCACAAAGGAAAGCCTGGAATCCTTACAATGACATTCTAACAATACTCTTCTGGATAATCCAAATGCTCTGTAGCAAACTTCAGACGGGCCGGACATGTACTGGGTTAAGCAGGGGGACACGTCCGGCACTGCAGGATCTGAGTCCCTGGCGGCGTAGTGTTACTGATGGTAGCCTTTGTTACGGGGGTCCAGACTCCCAGCTCTATGCAGGTCATTCATTAGGTCCCCCCGTGTGGTTCTGGGATTTTTGCTGACCGTTCTTGTGATCATTTTGACCCCACGGGTGAGATCTTGCGTGGAGCCCCAGATCGAGGGAGATTATTAGTGGTCTAGTATGTTTTCCATTTTCTTATTATTGCTCCCACAGTTCATTTCGTCACACCACTCTGCTGGCCTATTGCAGATTCAGTCTTCCCAGCCTGGTGCAGGGCTATAATCTTGTTTCTGGTGTCCTTCCACAGCTCTTTGGTCTTCACCATAGTGGAGTTTGGAGTGTGACTGAGGTTGAGGACAGGGGTCTTTATACTGATAATGAGGTCACACAGGCGCCATTACTACAGGTAATGAATGGAGGACAGAGGAGCCTCTTACAGAAGAAGTTACAGGTCTGTGAGAGACAGAAATCTTCCATGTTTTTAGGAGACCAAATACTTATTTTCCACCATAATTTGCAAAATATATCCTGCCACGTCAGACATGGTGATTTTCTGGATTTATTTTCTCATTGTGACTCTCATAGTTGTGGTCGACCTATGATGTCAATTACAGGCCTCTCATCTTTATAGGGGGAGAACTTGCACAATTGGTGGTGACAAAATACTTTTCTTCTCTACTGTATATACTCGTGTACCTCGGATGTAGGTCTTTATTTTTCTCATTGACCTCGGGTTTAAGGCTATATGTACTCTTGGATTTCGAGTGTAGAGCTACATATGCTCGTGGACCATGGGTGTAAGGCTATGAGTACTCTTGGACCTCAGGTGTGGGCTATATATGATTGTGGGCTTCGGGTGTAGGGCTGTATATGCTCGTGGACATCGGGTGTATGCCTATACAGTGGTGTGAAAAGTGTTTGCCCTCTTCCTGATTTCCTATTCTTTTCCATGTTTGTCACACTTAAATGTTTCAGTTCACCAAAGAAATGTAACAATTAGACAAAGATAATGCAATAATCACAGAATGCAGTTTATAAATTAAGTTCTGTATTATAAAGGGAAAAGGAAATCCAAACCTCCAGGGTCCTGTGTGACAAAGTGATTACCCCCCCTAAACCTAACAACTGGTTGGGCCACCCTTAGCAGCAACAATTGCAATCAAGCATTTGCGATAACTGGAAATGAGTCTTTTACAGTATAACGCTCTGGAGGAATTTTGGCCGCTCATCTTTGCAGAATTATTGTAATTCAGCCACATTTGAGGGTTTTCGAGCATGAACCGCCTTTTTAAGGTCCGCCACACAGCATCTCAATCGACTTAATGACAGGAATTTCACTAGGCCATTTCAAAGTCTTAATTTTATTTTTCTTGAGGCATCCAGAGGTGGACTTGCTGGTGTGTTTTGGATCATTGTCCTGCTGCATAACCCAAGTGGCCTTCAGCTTGATGTTAAGAACAGATGTTGTTCGGACATTCTCCTTCAGGATTTTTTGGTAGATAGCAAAATTCATGGTTCCATTTACCACAGCAAGTCTTCCAGGTCCTGAAGCAGCAAAACAGCCCCAGATCATCACACTACCACCACCATATTTTACTGTTGGTATGATTTTCCTTTATGAAATGCTTTGCTACCTCTATGCCAGATGTAATGGGACAAACACCTTCTAAAAAGTTCACCTTTTGTCTCGTCAGTCCACAGAGTATTCACTCAAAGGTCTTGGAGATCATCAAGATGTTTTCTGGCAAAACTGAGATGAGTATTTATGTTCTTATTGCTCAGCAGTGATTTTTGTCTTGGCTATGCAGGCTATTTTTCCCAATCTGACCTTAACTGAGGCAAATGACGCCTTGCTGGGAGGTCTTCTCTGACCTCTTAAATGAGTCGTTGCTGCACTATTGGGGTAATTTTGGTCAGCTAGCCACACCTGGGAAGGCTCACCTCTGTTCCATGTGTTTGCCATTTGTGGATAATGGCTCTCACTATGGTTCTCTAGAGCAGGGTTCCCCAACTCCAGTCCACAAGGCCCACCAGCAGATCATGTTTTCAGGATTTCCTTAGTATTGCCCAGATGCTAATTGCATCACCTGTGCAATACAAAGGAAATACTGAAAACATGATCTGTTGGTGGGCCTTGAGGACTGGAGTTGGGGAACCCTGCTCTAGAGTCCAAGAGCTTTAGAAATGGCTTTATAACCTTTTCCAGACTGATAGATTTCAATTACTTTGCTTCTGAATTGTTTCAGAATTTATTTGAATTGCGGCATGATGTCTAGCTTTTGATGATCTATTGGTCTACTTCACTTTGTCAGGCAGGTCCTATTTAAGTGATTTCTTGATTGAGGACAAGTGTGACAGTAATCAGGACTGGATGTAACTAGGGAATGTGAACTCAGCTTCACAAAGATGTGATAAGCCACAGATAATTTATGTTTTAGGGGAGGGGGCAATCACTTTTTCACACGGGACCCTGTAGGTTTGTATTTTTTCTCTTAATAATAAAGATCTTCATTTAAAAACGGCATTTTGTGATTACTTGTGTTATCTCTGTCTAATATTTAAATTTGCTTGATGATCTGAAACATTTAAGTGTGACAAGCATTCAAAAGAATAGGAAATCAGGAAGAGGCAACCACTTTTTTACACCCCTTTATGCTCGTGAACCTTGGGTGTAGGACTATAAATACTCATGAAATTTGGATGTAGGCGTATACAGGTCCTTCTCAAAAAATTAGCATATAGTGCTAAATTTCATTATTTTCCATAATGTAATGATTACAATTAAACTTTCATATATTTTAGATTCATTACACACCAACTGAAATTTGTCAGGTCTTTTATTGTTTTAATACTGATGATTTTGGCATACAACTCCTGATAACCCTAAAAACCTGTCTCAAAAAATTAACATATTTCAACCATCCAATAAAATAAAAGTGTTTTTTAAAAACAAACAAAAAAACCATCAAATAATAAAGTTCAGTTATGCACTCAATACTTTTGCAGAAATGACTGCTTCAATGCGGCGTGGCATGGAGGCAATCAGCCTGTGACACTGCTGAGGTGTTATGGAGGCCCAGGATGCTTCGATAGCGGCCTTAAGCTCATCCAGAGTGTTGGGTCTTGCGTCTCTCAACTTTCTCTTCACAATATCCCACAGATTCTCTATGGGGTTCAGGTCAGGAGAGTTGGCAGGCCAATTGAGCACAGTAATACCATGGTCAGTAAACCATTTACCAGTGGTTTTGGCACTGTGAGCAGGTGACAGGTCGTGCTGAAAAATGAAATCTTCATCTCCATAAAGCATTTCAGCCGATGGAAGCATGAAGTGCTCCAAAATCTCCTGATAGCTAGCTGCATTGACCCTGCCCTTGATGAAACACAGTGGACCAACACCAGCAGCTGACATGGCACCCCACACCATCACTGACTGTGGGTACTTGACACTGGACTTCAGGCATTTTGGCATTTCCTTCTCCCCAGTCTTCCTCCAGACTCTGGCACCTTGATTTCCGAATGACATGCAAAATTTGCTTTCATCAGAAAAAAGAACTTGGGACCACTTAGCAACAGTCCAGTGCTGCTTCTCTGTAGCCCAGGTCAGGCGCTTCTGCCGCTGTTTATGGTTCAAAAGTGGCTTTACCTGGGAATGCGGCACCTGTAGCCCATTTCCTGCACACGCCTGTGCACGGTGGCTCTGGATGTTTCTACACCAGACTCAGTCCACTGCTTCCTCAGGTCCCCCAAGGTCTGGAATCGGTCCTTCTCCACAATCTTCCTCAGGGTCCGGTCACCTCTTCTCGTTGTACAGCGTTTTCTGCCACATTGTTTCCTTCCAACAGACTTCCCATTGAGGTGCCTTGATACAGCACTCTGGGAACAGCCTATTTGTTGAGAAATTTCTTTCTGGGTCTTATCCTCTTGCTTGAGGGTGTCAATGATGGCCTTCTTGACATCAGTCAGGTCGCTAGTCTTACCCATGATGGGGGTTTTGAGTAATGAAGCAGGCAGGGAGTTTTTAAAAGCCTCAGGAATCTTTTGCATGTGTTTAGAGTTAATTAGTTGATTCAGAAGATTAGGGTAATAGGTCGTTTAGAGAACCTTTTCTAAATATGTTAATTTTTTGAGACAGGTTTTTTGGGTTATCAGGAGTTGTATGCCAAAATCATCAGTATTAAAACAATAAAAGACCTGACAAATTTCAGTTGGTGTGTAATGAATCTAAAATATATGAAAGTTTAATTGTAATCATTACATTATGGAAAATAATGAAATTTAGCACTATATGCTAATTTTTTGAGAAGGACCTGTATATGCTTGTGGACCTCGTGTTATAACCCTCTTGTTAGGTTTTGTTTCAGTTTGCTGGTCACATGACCTTTTTACCCTATTTAGTCTGGCCCCGCCCTTCTGGCTTTGCTGGACTTCATTGTATTATCTACTCTTAAGCTAGCCGGGTGCTTAGGTGCCTTACTCTGTCAGTTTTGCTTGATCTTAGGATCTCTTAGTAATTTGTTTTCTGTTTTATTTTTCCCTGCTACAATTTCTGTTAGGAGGTGTCCACCTTTTCACCCAGTCCCTAGATCTTGTAGGGATTCCTCCCTCGCAACTATAGGTCTTCGTTCAGACTAGCTGAGGACTTTAGCGGGTCTGGTCGCAGGATCAGGTTCCCCGTTACATCGTAGGGATCCAGCTTAGTACTATTGTAGGGACAGAATTCCTACCTTTCCTTAGTGCTTGTAGCAGATCATAACAGTAAGTCCAGCCAAGAAAAAAAAAAAAAAAAATCTGTAAGGAAAGATTTTTTTTTCTATCATGGTGTCGATTCAGGATTTAGTTCAACGCCTGCAGGGACTCTCTCTGGAGGTGGCTGAGATAAAGCAACACGTGAGCAGTTGTTCTGGAGCACATTTCGTGGAGCCAAAGGTACGTTTGCCTGATTTATTTTTTGGTGAACAACAAGATTTTTTTTCTTTTAAAAATGCTTGCTTGTTGTATTTCCGTTTGAGACCCAGATCCTCTGGTGATGACGCACAGCGCATAGGGTTCATAATGTCACTTTTGCGCAACGAACCTCAGGACTGGGCCTTTTCTCTGCAGCCTAGTGATCCATGCTTTAGATCTGTGGATAGTTTTTTTTCTGCTTTGGGGTTATTGTATGACGATCCGGATCGTGTTTCATCAGCTGAGACAGAATTGAGACGTTTGAGACAGGGATCAGGTAATGTGGAAAAATATTGTACTCACTTCCGTAGATGGTCTACTCAGGTGGGCTGGAACGATTCAGCTTTGAAAAGTTATTTTCTTGCAGGGTTAAGTGAAAGGGTTAAAGATTTGCTGATTGCTTATCCTATACCTGGTAACTTGCAAGAGGCTATGCAATTAGTCATACGGGTGGATAGGAGACTGCGTGCTAGGGTTAATGAGAGTAAATCTGCCTTGTCAGCTCCAAGTTTGGAGAAGGAATGTACTGACATTGGAGAGCCGATGGAAATTGGAGCTGTTGTGAATGGACTTGAAATGAGTTCTGAGCAGAGGCTCCCTCTGGTGGTTACAAGCGGTACTGGACTGTCCAGTGAAGATTGTGAAGATTGGGAATCAGGTGTTACTGACTGGTCTTATTTAAGGGAGTCGCCTTCCCATCAGGGTTGCCGGTGATCAATTGTTCTGGTCTCAATCCTTGATTCCTGTTTCCTTTGTAGCCTGCTGTGTCCTTTCTGCATCTCCTGCTAACAGATAAGACATTTTCTTCTTTTGTTTTTGTGCTTTATTTTTGCATTTTGTCCTGCACTTGTGTGGGGGCCTTCAGGGTCCCCTCCAGGGACTTTTGCCCTCTCAGTTTAGTTCAGCCACTGATGTTTTGTACATTTGCTTTTTCCAGTTTTTTCAGTGGCTGCTGTTTTGATTTTGTTACACCAGAGAACTAATTTAGGTGGTAGAGGTCGTGTGATCTCAGGTGTTTTTGAAATTAGTAGAGTTGGTGCTTTTCAGGGTTTTTTGGGATTGCAGTAAGTGCCCTTCCTATCCTTTTCTATTTAGATAGTTTGGGCCCCAACGTTTGCTCATACTATTTTCTGTCTGTGTCAGTATTTCTTCTTGTCTAACCGCCATTACATGTTTGGGGGCTTTCTATGTTCTTTGGGGATCTGCTCCGGGGCAGATAGCTTTCCTCTTTCTATCTTTAGGTATAGTTAGTTTCTCAGGCTGTGACGAGGCGTCTAGGACCAACGTAGGAACGCTCCACGGCTGCCTCTAGTTGTGGTGGTTAGTCAGGGTACTGCAATCTCATAGTTTCCAACTGCTCTGGTGTATTGCCTTTTTTACCTGCACTCCTCAGCTACCAAATCATAATAGTATCACCGGCCTAAACTGAAAATTATATGGTACTCACAGAAGGGAAAAAATATTGTGAAAGAAAAAAAAAAGGTGGTCAGAGTTGTCAGAGATATTTTTCTGTTTGTTGCATTTTTTTTTTTTCCCTCTGTATTTCTGGGTGCTGGGGAGGATCTTTTCTCCCAATGGAGTTTGCACAGTTGTCTGGCCGTGTGGATCAGCTTGCCACTGAGGTTCAGAGTATTGCTGCATATCTTGCTAGGTTGCCTGTTGTGGAACCTAGGATTCCCATGCCAGATTTGTTTTTAGGGGATCGAGCTAAGTTTCTGAATTTCAAAAATAATTGTAAATTGTTTTTTGCCTTAAAATCTAAGTCCTCAGGGAACGCAGCGCAGCAGGTTCAAATTGTCATCTCTCTCCTGCGCGGCGATCCTCAGGATTGGGCTTTTTCCCTGACACCTGGGGATCCTGTTTTGAGTGATGTTGATGCATTTTTTCAGGCCTTGGGGTTATTGTACGATGAGCCTAATGTCACTGATCAAGCTGAAAAAGCCTTGTTGGCATTAAATCAGGGGCTTGATGACGCTGAGTTATACTGTCAGAGATTCCGCAGGTGGGCAGTCCTGACCAAATGGAATGACGACGCTTTGGCAGCCCTTTTTCGGAAGGGTCTGTCAGATAATGTAAAGGATGTTATGGTGGGATTCCCTGTCCCCTCTGGTCTCAATGATTCTATGTCATTAGCGATTCAAATTGATAGACATTTGCGTGAGCGGAGAAGTATGCGTGGAATAGTGTTGCCTTGTGAACCTGCTTCTGAACCCATGCAGTGTGATAGAGTGGTTTCTGGGGCACAGCGTCATGAGTTTCGAAAGCGCAATGGGTTATGTTTCTACTGTGGTGATGCCTCTCATGCTATTTCAGTCTGCCCTAAGCGGGGAAGACGTTTTGCACGCTCAGTTGTCTTGGGTAGTGTTCAGACTAAGTTTTTATTAACTGTTACTCTGATATGCTCTCTGTCCTCATTTTCTGCTCAGGCTTTCGTTGATTCTGGAGCAGCTATTAACCTGATGGATTTTGATTTTGCTAAACGTTGCGGGTTTCCCTTGATACCCCTACAGAAGTCTATTCCCCTACTGGGGATCGATTCTACCCCTTTGGCTGAGAATAAACCTCAGTTCTCTACTCAGGTGATAATGAGGGTTGAACCTGATCATCAGGAGAGCTGCAAATTTTTGGTTCTGTATAATCTGCATGACATTATCGTGCTGGGTTTCCCTTGGTTACAGTCTCATAATCCTGTTTTGGATTGGAAATCTGTGTCTGTAACCAGTTGGGGCTGCCAATGTGTTAATACCAACACTCCTGTTTTTTCAGCCTCCCCCCAGGCTCAGGATGTTCCTGACTTTTTGATTGATTTTTCTGATGTGTTTAGCGAAAGTAAATCTTCATCCTTGCCTCCCCATAGGAGCTATGACTGCGCTATTGAATTAGTGCCTGGTAGTAAATTTCCTAAAGGTCGCCTTTTTAACTTGTCTGTACCTGAACATGACGCTATGCGGTCTTATATCAAGGAGTCATTGGAGAAGGGTCATATCAGACCATCCTCTTCACCCTTAGGTGCCGGTTTTTTCTTTGTGGCCAAAAAGGATGGTTCATTAAGGCCGTGTATTCATTATCGTCTTTTGAACAATATTACTGTGAAATATCAATACCCGTTACCCTTGATTTCTGACCTGTTTTCCAGGGTGAAAAACGCTACTTGGTTTACCAAGCTTGACCTCAGGGGGCATATAACCTTATTCGCATTAAGCACGGGGATGAATGGAAGACGGCATTTAACACCCCTGAGGGGCATTTTGAGTACCTTGTGATGCCCTTTGGGCTCACTAATGCTCCTTCTGTCTTCCAGTCCTTCATGAATGACATTTTCAGGGATTTTGTGGATACATTTCTGATTGTTTATTTGGATGATATCTTGATTTTTTCTAATGACTGGGACTCTCATGTGAAACATGTTCGAACTGTATTCCAGATTTTGAGAGAGAATGCTCTGTATGTGAAGGGATCAAAGTGTCTTTTTGGCGTACAGAGGATCTCATTTTTGGGATTCATTTTGTCCCCATCTGTTATTGAAATGGACCCGGTCAAGGTTCAGGCCATCTGTGATTGGGTCCAACTGTCACGCTGTATAGCAGATATATATATGAGATGTCTGTAATCTATATCAAAAAGGGCAACATACTATATAACATGCGCATAGATATATTATAACATGGATTTACCTGACAGAATGTCCACTGGGTCAAAACGGAATCCGTTATACGCTCTCTCCGGCTAGAGGGTGACCGGGGTCTAAGCTGACCCTGAACTGGGGTCCTAACTAATCCCTCAACCTGGAGGTACTGTTAAAGGTACAGAGGTCCAGGCCACCAGCGTAAACCCTGTCTCCTATCAATCCCTGCCAACTGTATTCTAGTCCTAAGAAGGACCCTGAATACCACCAAAGGGAATGAACAGGTAACGGATAATGAACAGAAAGACATACAAGAAAGAGAAGGAATAAAGTAAATAAAGTCTTACATACAACACTCACACACAGTAGGAACACCTAAGGTCTCAGAGATTAACTATAAGCTATAAGAGTAAAAACACCTAATGAACTCTTAGCTTAAATATTCTCAGAACCGATCCAGTCTGCTGAACTACATGAATGCTTTCACCGGCCTCTAACACCCAGACTGGCAGAAATATAAAGGAAACTAATTAGAACATAATCAAAAGCAGCCGGGCGAGGCTGCACCTAGCCTTAGCAAAGAGCTAGGAAAAATTAACTCTCACATTACCAAAAAACAAAGAAACAGAAGCTCAGCTGTGAGAAGTCAGAATGTGCAATCGCGACGATCTTCGTGGCGATGCACCCATGACACCAACCTACTTCATTAAAGGCTCTTCAAAGATTTTTGGGTTTTGCCAATTTTTATCGTAAATTTATTGGTAATTTCTCGGTTATTGTTAAACCATTAACTGATTTGACCAAAAAGGGTTCTGATGTGGTGAATTGGCCTCCTGAGGCAGTCTCTGCATTTCAGGAACTTAAGCAGAGATTCACTTCTGCTCCTGTTCTACGGCAGCCTGATGTTTCTCTGCCATTTCAGGTGGAGATTGATGCCTCTGAAATTGGGGCAGGTGCTGTTTTGTCCCAAAGAGATCCAGAGACCTCTAAAAGTAACCCTTGTGCCTTTTTCTCTCGAAAATTTTCTCCTACTGAACGTAATTATGACGTGGGTAATCGGGAGTTATTGGCCATGAAGTGGGCTTTTGAAGAGTGGAGACATTGGCTGGAGGGAGCCAAACATCAGGTGGTGGTCCTTACGGACCATAAGAATCTGGTTTACCTGGAATCTGCCAAGCGACTTAATCCTAGACAGGCCAGGTGGGCCTTGTTTTTCACACGTTTTAATTTTGTGGTTTCCTTTCTTCCTGGCACTAAGAATGTTAAGGCGGATGCCCTCTCGAGGAGTTTCCTTGCGGACTCTCCTGAGGTATCTGATCCTTCTGTTATTTTGAAAGAAGGTGTAGTTCTTTCCGCCATCTCGCCCAATTTGAGACTGGCTCTGGAGGGGTGTCAGGAGGATAGGCCCGAGCGCTGCCCTGTTGGGAAATTGTTTGTCCCGGACCAGTGGAAAAAGAGTGTGATGTCTGAGATTCATTGTTCCGCGTTGGCCGGTCATCCCGGAATTTTTGGTACCAGAGACTTGGTTAGTCGGTCCTTTTGGTGGCCTACCTTGTCTCGTGATGTCAGGGAATTTGTGCAGTCCTGCGGGACTTGCTCTCGCTCCAAGCCTTGCTCTCGCTCTAGTGGTTTGTTGATGCCATTGCCTGTGCCCAAGAGACCATGGACCCATATCTCTATGGATTTCATTTCCAATCTCCCTGTTTCTCAGAGAATGACCGTCATCTGGGTGATTTGTGATAGGTTTTCCAAGATGATACATCTTGTGCCATTACCTAAGTTGCCTTCCTCCTCTGAATTGGTGCCGTTGTTCCTTCAGCACGTGGTTCGTTTACACGGCATTCCTGAGAACATTGTGTCTGACAGAGGAGTCCAGTTTGTTTCCAGATTTTGGAGGACCTTTTGTTCTAAGCTTGGTGTTCAATTGTCTTTCTCCTCGGCATTTCATCCTCAGACCAATGGTCAAACTGAGAGAACAAACCAGACATTGGAGACTTATCTAAGATGCTTTGTGTCTGCTGATCAGGATGACTGGGTCTCTTTTTTGCCTTTGGCTGAGTTTGCTCTTAATAATAGGGCTAGCTCTGCCACTTTGATGTCTCCGTTTTTCTGTAATTCTGGGTTTCACCCTCGATTTTCTTCAGGACAGACGGAGGCTTCTGTCTGTCCAGGTGTTGACTCTGTTGTGGAGCGTATGCAACAGATTTGGGACCAGGTAGTGGAGAGGTTGTCCCTCTCTCAGGAGAAGGCCCAGCGGTTTGCTAACCGGCATAGGACTGATGGTCCTCGGTTTAAAGTGGGGGACTTGGTCTGGTTGTCCTCAAAAATATTCCTATGAGAGTGCATCTCCTAAATTTAAGCCTAGGTTCATTGGACCTTATAAGATCATGGAGATTTTAATCCTGTTTCTTTTCGTTTGCTTCTTCCAGGGACATTTAAGATCCATAACGTGTTTCCACAAGTCCTTGTTGAAGAGGTTTGTTGAGCCAGTGGTTCCTACTGCTGTGCCTCCTGACCTGTTTTGGTTGAGGGCAATATGGAGTATGTGGTTGAGAAAATATTGATTCTCGTTTTTCTAGACGGAAACTCCAGTATTTGGTTAAGTGGAGAGGTTATGGTCAGGAAGACAATTCTTGGGTGTTTGATTCGGACATCCATGCTAGGAGACTCATCCGTGCGTATCATAGAACTCATCCTGACCGACCTGGTTGCTCAATGAGGGTTCGGTGACCCCTCCTCAAGGGGGGGGTACTGTTGTGAATGGCTTGAGATGAGTTCTGAGCAGAGGCTCCCTCTGGTGGTTACAAGCGGTACTGGCTGTCAGTGAGATTGTGAGGATTGGGAATCAGGTGTTACTGACTGGTCTTATTTAAGGGAGTCCCTTCCCATCAGGGTTGCCGGTGATCAATTGTTCTGGTCTAATCCTTGATTCCTGTTTCCTTGTAGCCTGCTGTGTCGTGTCTGCATCTCCTGCTAACAGATAAGACATTTTTTTTTTGTGTTTTGTGCTTATTTTTGCATTTTGTCCTGCACTTCTGTGGGGCCTTCAGGGTCCCCTCCGGGGGCTTTTGCCCTCTCAGTTTAGTTCAGCCACTGATGTTTTGTACTTTTGCTTTTTCCAGTTTTTTCAGTGGCTGCTGTTTTGATTTTGTTACACCAGAGAACTAATTTAGGTGGTAGAGGTCGTGTGATCTCAGGTGTTTTGAAATTAGTAGAGTTGGTGCTTTTCAGGGTTTTCTGGGATTGCAGTAAGTTCCCTTCCTATCCTTTTCTATTTAGATAGTTTGGGCCCCAGCGTTTGCTCATACTATTTTCTGTCTGTGTCAGTATTTCTCTTGTCTAACCGCCATTACATGTTTGGGGGCTTTCTATTTCTTTGGGGTTCTGCTCGGGGCAGATAGCTTTCCTATTTCTATCTTTAGGTTAGTTAGTTTCTCAGGCTGTGACGAGGCGTCTAGGACCAACGTAGGAACGCTCCACGGCTGCCTCTAGTTGTGGTGGTTAGTCAGGGTACTGCAATCTCATAGATTCCAACTGCTCTGGTGTATTGCCTTTTTACCTGCACTCCTCAGCTACCAAATCAATAACATGGAGGCAATGACACCTCACTCTCGGGAAAAGGAATGCAGATTTGCTAAGGGCTTGTGTTTCTATTGTGGTAAATCTGAGCCATTTTATTAAGAACTGTGCCTTCGAATGAATAAAGAGAAAAAAAAAATGAGGTCAGTTTCGCCCGCATAGCTTGTTTAAACAATAAAGGTGTCTTTCTTTCTGCTACCACTGCTGTTGAGGAGGAATTAATGGAGTTTCGGGTATTTGTGGATTGTGGTTCAACTCTCAATGTGATTGATGGGAAATTTTTGGAAAAAACTAAAATTAAAACCCAAACTTCTGTCTTCCCCTATTAATGTGGTGTCTGTGGATGGTTCTCCCTTGAAAAATGTTACTCACCATATCTGTGAATTTCCTCTTACTATTAATGGTGTTCATCAAGAGAATTTGGATTTGGTAGTTTTGAATAATTTGCCCTCACCGGTGATTTTGGGGTTACCCTGGTTAAAATTGCACAATCCGGTACTGGATTGGTCTACCAATGAAATTAAGTCCTGGAGTCCTAATTGTTATGACAAGTGTTGTAACGGGCGTATTGCTGCTGTAGTTAAGGGGGAGTTACCTGTACCTATTCAGGATTTTTGGAAAGTTTTTTCTGATAAAGGAATCGCAGGTATTGCCTCCTCATAGAGATTATGATTGTGCAATTGAATTTGTCCCTGGAGCGACTCTTCCTAAAAGTCGTTTATTTAATTTGACTATTCCTGAGAGAAAGGCTTTGGAGGAATACATACAGACAAGCTTGGCCGCCGGTCACATTAGGCCTTCCAATCTCCTGTGGCGGTTGGATTTTTTTTTGTTAAAAAAAAAGGACGGCGGTTTACGGCCTTGTCTGACTTTCGTGAGATTAATAAGATTACTGTACGCAATCCTTACCCATTGCCATTGATTCCTGATTTGTTTAATCAGTTAGTGGGGGCCAAGTGGTTCTCGAAAATTGATCTTCGAGGGGCATACAATTTGTTGCGCATGAAGGAGGGGGATGAATGAAGATGCGTTTAACACTCCACTGGGTCATTTTGA
Source organism: Oophaga sylvatica (assembly GCA_033576555.1). NCBI lineage: Eukaryota > Metazoa > Chordata > Amphibia > Anura > Dendrobatidae > Oophaga > Oophaga sylvatica. The sequence continues at coordinate 73,167 of JARQOD010000696.1, forward strand.
GAATCTGGTCATGCCTTTTGGGCTTTCCAGTGCTCCGGCATTTTTTCAGAATCTTATAATGACATCCTTAGACCTTTGATCGGCAGAAGTGTGGTTGTGTATTTGGATGACATTTTGATTTATTCACCAGATTTGGAGTCTCATTGGAGGAGTGTGCGTGAAGTATTACAGTTACTGAGTGATAATTCACTTTTTGCCAAACTAGAAAAATGTGAGTTCGCTGTACAGAGACTTAGTTTTTTGGGCTACATTGTCTCCAGTGAAGGTTTTGAGATGGACCCGGTGAAAGTGCAAGCTGTGCAGGATTGGCCTAGACTATTGGTGTGAAATCAATACAGAGGTTTTTGGGGTTCGCCAATTATTATAGAAAATTCATAAAAAAATTTTCTGTGATTGCCAAACCTCTGACCGATCTCACCAGGAAAGGTGCTGATGCGGTTCAGTGGACTACTGAGGCCATTGAGGCTTTTGTGTTGCTAAAGGAGAGGTTCAGCTCTGCTCCCATCCTTACGCAGCCTGATGTGACTAAACCATTTTTGGTTGAGGTTGATGCTTCTTCTGTGGGGGTCGGCGCGGTGTTGTCTCAGGAAAAGACGGATGGAGTACATCCCTGTGCTTTTTTTTCAAAGAAATTTTCTGAGTCTGAACTAAATTATGATATCGGTAATCGGGAATTGTTGGCAATTAAACTCGCATTTGAACACTGGCGTCATTTTTTGGAGGGAGCGGAATTTCCCGTTCAAGTCTTTACCGATCATAAAAATCTGATCTACCTTGATGCTGCCAAACGCTTGAATGCCCGTCAGGCTAGGTGGGCACTGTTTTTCTCACGGTTTAATTTTACCGTTACTTACATCCCAGGTACTAAAAATGTTAAAGCTGATGCTTTGTCTCGCAGCTTTTCTCCCATGGTGGGTACTGAGGAGGAGGAGAACATTTTACAAGAGAGGGTTGTTATTGCTGTTTTGGACTCCGTGTTGGAAGATGAGATTCTTAAAGCACAGGAGAATGCCCCATCTAACACGCCGCATGGGAGGTTGTTTGTGCCTGGTACCCTGAGGAGAGATTTGTTTGTTGAATGTCATGACTCTCGGTTGGCAGGTCATCCTGGAATCTCTGAGACCAAGAGACTTGTGGGTCGCAGTTTTTGGTGGCCTGGATGGCAGAAGGAAGTCATTAAGTGGGTGCGTCAATGCACTGTGTGTGCTAGATCTAAGTCTTCTCATACTCCTGCTGCAGGGTTGCTTTGCCCTCTGGAGGTCCCTAGTGCACCTTGGACACATTTGGCTATGGACTTTATTACTGACCTTCCCCCTCTGAGGGTTTCACTGTCATCTGGGTGGTCGTGGACCGTTTTAGCAAGATGTGTCACTTGGTTCCTTTCATCAAACTGCCCTGCGCTAAGACTCTCGCTAGGGCCTTTGTCAAGGAAATAGTCAGACTACATGGTGTTCCTACTGACATTGTTTCGGATAGGGGACCTCAGTTTGTGGCTCGTTTTTGGCGCGCCTTTTGTGACAGGTTCGGAGTTCATTTGTCGTTTTCATCCGGATATCATCCTGAGTCTAATGGCCAGACAGAAAGGAAAAACCAGGATGTTGAGCAGTTCTTGCATTGTTTTGTGACTGATAATCAAGAGGGGTGGTCTGAGTTTCTGCCACTTGCTGAGTTTGCTCTTAACAACCATACATCCGCTTCTGCTGGTTGTTCGCCTTTTTTTTGTTGTACTGGGAGACATCCGTCATTTGGGTCATTTTCCAAGTTGGGATCGGCTGTACCTGAAGAGGAGAATTTTTCTGGTGTTTTGGAGAGAGTTTGGACTGATGTGCGTGGTAATCTTCAGGAGGCTAACAAAAGATCCAAAGTGTATTTTGATAGAAAACGACAAGAGGTTTTGTTTGCTATTGGTGACATGGTTTGGTTGTCCTCTGTGATGATACTGGAGCTCCATGTCTTGTGCTGTTGCTAGAACTACAGTCCTCATCCTGTTTTGTACTGACAGCCCACGGAGCCAAGTTTCCCCCCTCCCTCTCTCATGCTGCCCATCAACCCCCCTCCCAGCCTGCACTCAGGCAGTGTAATGTGAGCTGCCAGTGCTAGAGTTTTCCCGCCTCACCGTAGGGGGTCTCCATTGTCTTCACATGTGCTCTCCTTCTATAGCAGCCATTTTGGAGACTTCATTCTGTTTTGGTTATAACACGGTGGGGATTTGCGTCAGAAACACGAAAGTTACTGTTTTGAAGCCTGTGTCCATGGGCATCGTTCCTGTGGTACTGGTGAACCCGTAACTCCATCAGAACCCAAGAAATGGAATTCTCGGATTTCCCATGGACTAGCTCAGCCAAGTTTGGACTCATTTGAACTGTCATTTTAAAGTAAGATCATTGATAGGTCTGCCGTTATTCTGCTAGGCTCACAGGACGAGTTATGGTCCTTATGACTTTCAGAGCTCAAATCATACACTTCTGTCCCTGGGAGGTGGCCAGAAAAACCCTCCCCTTTTCGTGAGGTCAGCAGCCCCAGGTATAAGTCTGGCAGTGAGCCCCCCCCTTTGTGAGGCCTTGCTGTGACGTCTTGACTAAGAGATCTGCAAATGAACTATGACGTGTGGCTCCTTCCCCCAGCCTGGCTTGCCTGTACATGATCTAACAACCATGTGATTTGATTTTCATCTTGAATCCTTTTATTTTATAACTGCATTTGTACATAACTATATTGCCTCAGTTGTTACATCTTTTTATATTGTATAAGCACTGCCTGTCTTTTTAAGGAATAAACCTATAAATTTATTAGTTTGTTTCTCCTGCTCTATAAACGAATTTGCACGCGCCTGAAGTACTACGCTACTGTTTTGGGGTTGCTACGGACCCTCTTGATAAATTGTTCCAAGTAAAACCGTGGCTGGTGGCAGCTATAAAGAAGGGGTGTAAAGTGTTGACCTATGGGGTGGCGTTGGCGGTGACGGAGCGGGTTTATAAGTGTATACCGGCTGCGGCTCGGAGTAATTATAATTCCCTCACTGCAGCGTGCCCAATAGCCAGCACACATCCAAGTGACCCGTCTGGCGACTAATTATCCTAGGTGCAGTTCCCTGACTGACCTGAGGGTAAGGGGGCGCCAGAGAGCTGCAAGTTCCAAGTGGAAGTGGGATAATTATAAATCCCTGCAGTTTACTGGGTCGGACGGCAGCAGCGCGTGCGTGTGTGTGCACCGTTACATCAACATATTGGTGGCAGCGGTGGGATTATAGAGCATTAGTGATCTGGTCTGAGCAATCATTCCTTCACTAAAAAACTTGCACGGTTCTTCAGGGACCCTGCATCTAAAGTTTTGGAGAACAGACTCAGTGTTTATTAGTCCTGAGACAATTGTGTGTACTTGCGGTTACCCCTCCCTTCTCTTTGTTTTTCTATCCTATCTTTTATTTGGCAACCATGGCTACGAGGGGATTCGACTGGTATAATCGGAGTAGCAGGAAACTCTTCTAGCCATATGCGAGTGGAGGCAGATTGTCCCCATGGACCAAACCAAGGCCGCAGTGATCCAGGCCCTGATGGCACGGGACCACGCTCAGAGCGAGGAGGGCGCAGGAGCCGGCCCAAGCCAAGGTGGTGCCGCAGGAGCAGAGGCCCAACCCCTGACTGCTTACACCCAGGGCGGGATGGACCCTTACCTGCAGGCGGCCCTGGAGGGACTCTCCACTGACGACCATGAAGAACGCCTGAAGCTGATCCAGAAAGCTCAAGAGAGAGCCGACCAGCGAGAGGCCAAACAGCGAGAGGCTGAGAAGCCGAGCGCCAAGCCAGCGAGAGGCCGAGAGAGCCCAGCGAGGGGCTGAGAGAGCCGAGCGGGAGGCTGAGAGAGCCGAGCGGGAAGCTCAGAGAGCCCATGAACTGGAGCTGCTCAGACAAGGGGCAATGCCCTCCACAGCCCAGAGCAGTGTGCCAGCAGCGCTCAGAGTCCCAAGCCCCGGCCGGAGCACTTTCCCGTGATGGAAAAGGACGGAGACTTGGACACTTTTCTGCGGGCCTTTGAGAAAGTCTGCAGACAGTACCGGGCTGCCTGACAACCAATGGGCCAGGTACTTGACTCCCGGGCTAAAGGGCAAAGCTCTGGAGGCGTTTGCTTCACTCACGCCGGATCAAGATGACAATATCAGGCCATCAAGCAGGCCCTGATCGCCAAGTACCAGCTAACCCCTGAGGTATACCGAAAGAAGTTCCGGAACCTCCAACGTGGCCCACACGACAGTTATAGCGATGTGGTGCAAGGACTCAGGAACCACTTTGACCAGTGGATCCATGGACTGTCAGTTGACACCTTTGAGAACCTGAGGGACCTGATGATCAAAGACCAGTTCCTGCATCTGTGCCCAGCTGAGGTCCGACAGTTCATCCTGGACCGAGAACCGGAGGACGCGGTCAGAACAGCACGGATCGCCGACAGCTATGAGGCCAACCGGAAAAACCCGAGGTGCGGAAGCCCGTCACCACCCGCTGGGGAGGGGGTAAGCCTGCAACCAACCCCAGTGCCCCTGCCAGCCGTCCCTCTGGAGGCACTATCCCCTTTGCCAGCCCAGGCCTACGTCAGACCCCCGCCAGTGTTTCTCCTGTAAAAGGACTGGACACATCAGCGCCACCTGTCCGGAGAGGCAGAAGAACCCCCCAGCCAAGGCCTCCGGGCCCAACGCCTCTGTTCTTTTGGTGGGTGGTGTGGTGGGGAGGGTTGATGACAACGTGCAGCCCGTCCGCGTGGGGGCCCGTCTTGCTACAGGCCTCAAGGACACCGGGGCTGAACGAACCCTCATCCGACCGAACTGGCGGCCCCTGAAGAGTTGATTCCGGGGAAAACCTTAACTGTCACCGGGATTGGGGGCGTCCACTACCCCTTGCCGATAGCCCGAGTTTTCATTGACTGGGGTGCCGGGAGCGGGGTGAAGGAAGTGGGGGTGTCCGAAAACCTGCCCACTGATGTTTTATTGGGGACTGATCTGGGGAGGATGGTGGCGTACTATGTCCCTGACACCCCTTCCCAATCTGATGATAAGGTTAACGTTAACCATGATGTTGATGTTGATGATGATGGAAACTGATTGTGTTACCTGCTAATGCTTTGCGAAGTGATGATGCAACTGATAACCTTTCTTTCCCTAGGAATGATGTTGATAGTGATGTATCTGTGCCATCTGAATCTGTTAACCCTTTCTCTGAAGTGGTAGATGTGTCCACAGGTACAGGAGCGTTCAGTCCCGTCGCTCTGCGGAGTGAGACGGCTGAGGAACCCCTAGCAGGAGCAAGCGACAGTGCTCAAGGAAATGGGGAGGTGCATGGGAACCGGGAGGAAGGTGACGCCATGACACTGACCAGTGCCACCGAGGAAGGTAACTGGCCCATAAGTAGCACTGCTCCTGAAGTGTTGGGGGTGGATGGGGAGGTAGAGCCCATAGCAGCGCAGGCTGATGGGTCTATAGAAACCCCCGGGGAGACGGCATATGTAGCTGCTGTCACCGCAGTCAGAGTGCCCGGATCGCAGGTAGCGCCCTGCCATCTGGACCCTCCTCCGCTACAGGAGAGACTGAACCAGAGTGGACCCAGAGCCGGTCCCAGAGGGTCCCAGTGAGGAAGGAACCCTGACGTCACTTCTGGCTGCCTCCAGCCAGGAGTTCCAGTCCGCTCTGCACTCAGATGCGAGCCTGGAGAACTTGAGGCACCTCGCCGAGACGCCCACCTCCGTGACTGATAAGGAGAGGGTGTTCTGGGAACGAGGAAGGTTGTACCGGGAGACAGTACCCGGAGATTCCCAAAAGGAGTGGTTGAGGGAAAAACAGCTGGTCGTCCCGCACCAGTTCCGAGGTGAGTTGTTGAGGATTGCCCATGAGATTCCACTCGCTGGACACTTGGGGATCAGCAAAACTAAGGCACGGCTGTCTCAACACTTCTATTGGCCCAAGATGGGGACAGATGTGACTAACTACTGCCGCTCCTGTATCACCTGTCAAAGAGTGGGGAAGGCGGGGCCTGCTCTTAAGGCTCCCCTGATCCCGTTGCCAGTGATAGAGGAGCCTTTCCAGAGGATCGCGGTGGACATTGTGGGCCCGCTGGCCATCCCCAGCAGCTCTGGAAAGCAATACATCCTTACTGTGGTAGACTACGCTACCCGGTACCCGGAGGCAGTAGCTCTGTCCTCAACTAGGGCAGATAAGGTGGCGGATGCACTGGTGACCATCTTTTCACGGGTAGGATTTCCCAGGGAGATGCTTACCGATCAAGGGACCCAATTTATGTCTCGCCTAATGAAGGCTCTCTGCAGCAAAATGCAGGTGACGCGTATGGTATCGAGTGCGTATCACCCACAGACCAATGGTTATGTGTGAGCGCTTTAACGGTACCCTCAAACAGATGCTCCGCATGCTGGTTGAGACCCAGGGACGCGATTGGGAGCGGTACCTCCCACACCTGCTATTTGCCTACAGAGAAGTCCCGCAGGCCTCGACGGGGTTCTCCCCCTTCGAGCTCCTGTATGGTAGGCGAGTCCGGGGACCCCTTGGGTTGATAAGAGAATCCTGGGAAGATGAGCCAAACCCCACGGAAGTGTCCATCGTGGATTATGTCATGCGCTTCCGCGACAAGATGCAGACCTTGACGCAGTTGGTGCATGACAACATGACGCAGGCTCAGGCTGACCAGAAGCACTGGTACGACCAGAACGCCCGGGAGCGGACCTACCAGGTGGGTCAAAAGGTGTGGGTGCTGGTCCCCGTACCAAAGGATAAGCTTCAGGCAGCCTGGGAAGGCCCGTACGTCGTGCACCAACAGCTCAACCCAGCCACCTACGTGGTCACGCTTGACCACACTCGGGGTAGGCGCAAGGCCTTTCACGTCAACATGATGAAGGCCCATCACGAACGTGAAGCCTGCGTCCTACCGGTCTGCAATCTGCCCGAGGACGGGGAAGAGGATCCCCTCCTGGACATGCTGGCCCAAGCAAGTGCCAATGGGTCCATTGAGGACATGGAGGTAAATGCCTCGCTAACCGTCTCCCAGCGGTTGCAGTTGCTGACCACTCTGGAACCCTTCCGGGCCGAGTTCACGAACCGACCCGGAAGGACCGAGTTGGCAGTCCACGAGGTGGACACCGGGAATCACGCCCCGTTACGGCGGACACCTTATCGGATCTCTGAGGAGGTGCAGCAGATTATGCGCCAGGAGATCCATGAGATGTTGCAGCTGGGGGTGATCCGGCCGTCCAAAAGTGCGTGGGCCTCACCTGTAGTTCTCGTGCCAAAAAGGATCGGACCACCCGGTTCTGCGTGGACTACAGGGGGCTCAACGCCATCACTACCTCTGATGCGCACCCAATGCCACGCATCGAGGATCTGCTGGAGCGGTTGGCGAATGCCAAGTACATATCCATCATGGATTTAGCCGGGGATACTGGCAGATTCCCCTGAGCCTGGGCGCAGGAGAAATCCCGCCTTTATCACCCCTTTTGGACTGTACGAGTCCACGGTCATGCCTTTCGGCAATGAAGAATGCCCCTGCCACTTTCCAGCGGATGGTCAACCACCTGCTTCAGGGACTGGAGGAGTACGCTGTGGCGTACCTGGACGACATTGCCGTCTTCAGTTCCACCTGGGAGGAACACCTTCAGCATCTCCAGGAGGTGCTCAAGCGTATTCACCAGGCAGGTCTGACCATCAAGCCGGGAAAATGCCAGATGGGCATGAGGAGGTCCACTACCTGGGGCACCGGGTAGGCGGGGGTTCCATGAGTCCAGAGCCCGAGAAAGTGGACGCGATCGTGTCCTGGCCCACCCCAGGACCAAAAAGCAGGTGAAGTCCTTCCTGGGCACTGCAGGGTACTATAGGCGTTTCGTACCGAACTATAGCGCCATTGCAAAACCCTTGACGGACCTCACAAGGGCGGTCTACCCAACAGTCAACTGGACAGATGGCTGTGAGGCGGCATTCCGAGCTTTGAAAACAGCCCTGTGTGTTATGTTACGGTAGCTGAGGAGTGCAGGTAAAAAAGGAAATACACCGAGCAGTTGAGAATCTATGAGATTGCAGTAACCCTGAACTAACCACCCACAAACTAGAGGCAGCCGTGAGCGTTCCTACGATGGTCCTAGACGCCTCGTCACAGCCTGAGAAACTAACTACACCTAAAGATAGAAATAGGAAAGCTATCTGCCCGGAGCAGAACCCCAAAGATAATAGAAAGCCCCCAAACATGTAATGGCGGTTAGACAAGAGGAAATCTGACACAGAAAGAAAATAGATGAGCAAACGCTGGGGCCCAAACTATCTAAATAGAAAAGGACAGGAAGGGTACTTACTGCAATCCCAGAAAACCCTGAAAAACACCAACTACTAATTTCAAAATCACCTGAGATCACACGACCTCTACCACCTAAATTAGTTCTCTGGTGTAACAAAAACAGCAGCCACTGAAAAAACTGCAAAAAGCAAAAGTACAAAACACAGTGGCTGGACTAAACTGAGAGGGCAAAAGCCCCCGAGGGGACCCAGAAGGCCCCCACAGAAGTGCAGGACAAAATGCAAAAATATAGCAAAAACACAAAATAAGAAATTGTCTTATCTGATAGCAGGAGATGCAGACACGACACAGCAGGCTACAAGGGAAACTGGAAAGAAGGATTCAGACCAGAACAATTGATCACCGGCAACCCTGATGGGAAAATGATTCCCTTAAATAAGACCAATCAGTAACACCTGATTCCCATCCACATCCTCACTAGTACCGCTTGTAACCACCAGAGGGAGCCTCTGCTCAGAACTCATCTCAAACCCATTCACAACAGTACCCCCCCCTTGAGGAGGGGTCACCGAACCCTCATTTGAGCAACCAGGTCGGTCAGGATGAGTTCTATGATACGCACGGATAAGTCTCCTAGCATGGATGTCCGAAGCAAACACCCAAGAATTATCTTCCTGACCATAACCTCTCCATTTAACCAAATACTGGAGTCTTCGTCTAGAAAAACGAGAATCCAATATTTTCTCAACCACATACTCCAGATTGCCCTCAACCAAAACAGGGTCAGGAGGCACAGCAGCAGGAACCACTGGCTCAACAAACCTCTTCAACAAGGACTTGTGGAACACGTTATGGATCTTAAATGTCCCTGGAAGAAGCAAACGAAAAGAAACAGGATTAATAATCTCCATGATCTTATAAGGTCCAATGAACCTAGGCTTAAATTTAGGAGATGCTACTCTCATAGGAATATTCTTTGAGGACAACCAGACCAAGTCCCCCACTTTAAACCGAGGACCATCAGTCCTATGCCGGTTAGCAAACCGCTGGGCCTTCTCCTGAGAGAGGGACAACCTCTCCACTACCTGGTCCCAAATCTGCTGCATACGCTCAACAACAGAGTCAACACCTGGACAGACAGAAGCCTCCGTCTGTCCTGAAGAAAATCGAGGGTGAAACCCAGAATTACAGAAAAACGGAGACATCAAAGTGGCAGAGCTAGCCCTATTATTAAGAGCAAACTCAGCCAAAGGCAAAAAAGAGACCCAGTCATCCTGATCAGCAGACACAAAGCATCTTAGATAAGTCTCCAATGTCTGGTTTGTTCTCTCAGTTTGACCATTGGTCTGAGGATGAAATGCCGAGGAGAAAGACAATTGAACACCCAGTTTAGAACAAAAAGTCCTCCAAAATCTGGAAACAAACTGGACTCCTCTGTCAGACACAATGTTCTCAGGAATGCCGTGTAAACGAACCACGTGCTGAAGGAACAACGGCACCAATTCAGAGGAGGAAGGCAACTTAGGTAATGGCACAAGATGTATCATTTTGGAAAACCTATCACAAATTACCCAGATGGTGGTCATTCTCTGAGAAACAGGAAGATCGGAAATGAAATCCATAGAGATATGGGTCCATGGTCTCTTGGGCACAGGCAATGGCATCAACAAACCACTAGAGCGAGAGCAAGGCTTGGAGCGAGAGCAAGTCCCGCAGGACTGCACAAATTCCCTGACATCGCGAGACAAGGTAGGCCACCAAAAGGACCGACTAACCAAGTCTCTGGTACCAAAAATTCCGGGATGCCCAGCCAATGCGGAACAATGAATCTCAGACATCACACTCTTTTTCCATTGGTCCGGGACAAACAATTTTCCAACAGGGCAGCGCTCGGGCCTATCCTCCTGACACCCCTCCAGAGCAAGTCTCAAATTGGGCGAGATGGCGGAAAGAACTACACCCTCCTTCAAAATAACAGAGGGATCAGATAGCTCAGGAGAGTCCGCAAGGAAACTCCTCGAGAGGGCATCCGCCTTAACATTCTTAGTGCCAGGAAGAAAGGAAACCACAAAATTAAAACGTGTGAAAAACAAGGCCCACCTGGCCTGTCTAGGATTGAGTCGCTTGGCAGATTCCAGATAGACCAGATTCTTATGGTCCGTAAGGACCACCACCTGATGTTTGGCTCCCTCCAGCCAATGTCTCCACTCTTCAAAAGCCCACTTCATGGCCAATAACTCCCGATTACCCACGTCATAATTACGTTCAGTAGGAGAAAATTTTCGAGAGAAAAAGGCACAAGGGTTACTTTTAGAGGTCTCTGGATCTTTTTGGGACAAAACGGCACCTGCCCCAATTTCAGAGGCATCAACCTCCACCTGAAATGGCAGAGAAACATCAGGCTGCCGTAGAACAGGAGCAGAAGTGAATCTCTGCTTAAGTTCCTGAAACGCAGAGACTGCCTCAGGAGGCCAATTCACCACATCAGAACCCTTTCTGGTCAAATCAGTTAATGGTTTAACAATAACAGAGAAATTACCAATAAATTTACGATAAAAATTGGCAAAACCCAAAAATCTCTGAAGAGCCTTTAATGAAGTAGGTTGGACCCAATCACAGATGGCCTGAACCTTGACCGGGTCCATTTCAATAACAGATGGGGACAAAATGAATCCCAGAAATGAGATCTTCTGTACGCCAAAAAGACACTTTGATCCCTTCACATACAGAGCATTCTCTCTCAAAATCTGGAATACAGTTCGAACATGTTTCACATGAGAGTCCCAGTCATTAGAAAAAATCAAGATATCATCCAAATAAACAATCAGAAATTTGTCCACAAAATCCCTGAAAATGTCATTCATGAAGGACTGGAAGACGGAAGGAGCATTAGTGAGCCCAAAGGGCATCACAAGGTACTCAAAATGCCCTTCAGGGGTGTTAAATGCCGTCTTCCATTCATCCCCGTGCTTAATGCGAATAAGGTTATACGTCCCCCTGAGGTCAAGCTTGGTAAACCAAGTAGCGTTTTTCACCCTGGAAAACAGGTCAGAAATCAAGGGTAACGGGTATTGATATTTCACAGTAATATTGTTCAAGAGACGATAATCAATACACGGCCTTAATGAACCATCTTTTTTGGCCACAAAGAAAAAACCGGCACCTAAGGGTGAAGAGGATGGTCTGATATGACCCTTCTCCAATGATTCCTTGATATAAGACCGCATAGCGTCATGTTCAGGTACAGACAAGTTAAAAGGCGACCCTTAGGGAATTTACTACCTGGCACTAATTCAATAGCGCAGTCATAGCTCCTATGGGGAGGTAAGGATGCAGATTTACTTTCGCTAAACACATCAGAAAAATCAAACAAAAAGTCAGGAACATCCTCAGCCTGGGGGGAGGCAGAAAAAACAGGAGTGTTGGTATTAACACATTGGCAGCCCCAACTGGTTACAGACACAGATTTCCAATCCAAAACAGGATTATGAGACTGTAACCAAGGGAAACCCAGCACTATAATGTCATGCAGATTATATAGAACCAAAAATTTGCAGCACTCCTGGTGATCAGGTTCAACCCTCATTATCACCTGAGTAGAAAACTGGGGTTTATTCTCAGCCAAAGGGGTAGAATCGATCCCCAGTAGGGGAATAGACTTCTGTAGGGGTATCAAGGGAAACCCACAACGTTTAGCAAAATCATAATCCATCAGGTTAATAGCTGCTCCAGAATCAACGAAAGCCTGAGCAGAAAATGAGGACAGAGAGCATATCAGAGTGACAGTTAATAAAAACTTAGTCTGAACACTACCCAAGACAACTGAGCGTGCAAAATGTCTTCCCCGCTTAGGGCAGACTGAAATAGCATGAGAGGCATCACCACAGTAGAAACATAACCCATTGCGCTTTCGAAACTCATGACGCTGTGCCCCAGACACCACTCCATCACACTGCATGGGCTCAGCAGCTGGCTCACAAGGCAACACCACTCCAGCATACTTCTCCGCTCACGCAAACGTCTGTCAATTTGAATCGCCAATGACATAGAATCATTGAGACCAGAGGGGACAGGGAATCCCACCATAACATCCTTTACATTATCCGACAGACCCTTCCGGAAAAGGGCCGCCAAAGCGTTGTCATTCCATTTGGTCAGGACTGCCCACCTACGGAATCTCTGACAGTATAACTCAGCGTCATCAAGCCCTGATTTAATGCCAACAAGGCTTTTTCAGCTTGATCAGTGACATTAGGCTCATCGTACAATAACCCCAAAGCCTGAAAAAATGCATCAACATCACTCAAAACAGGATCCCCAGGTATCAGGGAAAAAGCCCAATCCTGAGGATCGCCGCGCAGGAGAGAGATGATAATTTGAACCTGCTGCGCTGCGTTTCCTGAGGACTTAGATTTTAAGGCAAGAAACAATTTACAATTATTTTTGAAATTCTGAAACTTAGCTCGATCCCCTAAAAACAAATCTGGCATGGGAATCCTAGGTTCCACAACAGGCAACCCAGCAAGATAGAAGCAATACTCCGAACCTCAGTGGCAAGCTGATCCACACGGCCAGACAACTGTGCAAACTCCATTGGGAGAAAAGATCCTCCCCAGCACCCAGAGATACAGAGGGAAAAAAAAAAAAAAAAAATGCAACAAACAGAAAAATATCTCTGACAACTTTTCTTCCTTCAAAATATTTTTTCCCTTCTGTGAGTACCATACAATTTTTATGGCCGGTGATACTGTTATGTTACGGTAGCTGAGGAGTGCAGGTAAAAAAGGAAATACACCAGAGCAGTTGGAATCTATGAGATTGCAGTACCCTGACTAACCACCGCAACTAGAGGCAGCCGTGGAGCGTTCCTACGTTGGTCCTAGACGCCTCGTCACAGCCTGAGAAACTAACTACACCTAAAGATAGAAATAGGAAAGCTATCTGCCCTGTAGCAGAACCCCAAAGATAATAGAAAGCCCCCAAACATGTAATGGCGGTTAGACAAGAGGAAATACTGACACAGAAAGAAAATAGTATGAGCAAACGCTGGGGCCCAAACTATCTAAATAGAAAAGGACAGGAAGGGTACTTACTGCAATCCCAGAAAACCCTGAAAAACACCAACTCTACTAATTTCAAAATCACCTGAGATCACACGACCTCTACCACCTAAATTAGTTCTCTGGTGTAACAAAAACAGCAGCCACTGAAAAAACTGGAAAAAGCAAAAGTACAAAACACAGTGGCTGGACTAAACTGAGAAGGCAAAAGCCCCCGGAGGGGACCCAGAAGGCCCCCACAGAAGTGCAGGACCAAATGCAAAAATATAGCAAAAACACAAAATAAGAAATTGTCTTATCTGATAGCAGGAGATGCAGACACGACACAGCAGGCTACAAGGGAAACTGGAAAGAAGGATTCAGACCAGAACAATTGATCACCGGCAACCCTGATGGGAAAATGATTCCCTTAAATAAGACCAATCAGTAACACCTGATTCCCATCCTCACTAGTACCGCTTGTAACCACCAGAGGGAGCCTCTGCTCAGAACTCATCTCAAACCCATTCACAACAGAGGTGCTCAGTGTATCACCAGGCAGGTCTGACCTCAAGCCGGGAAATGCAGATGGGCATGAGGAGGTCACACCTGGGCACCGGGTAGGGGGGGTTCCATGAGCCAAGCCCGAAAAGTGACGCGATCGTGTCCTGGCCCCCAGGACAAAAAGCAGGTGAAGTCCTTCTGGGCACGAGGACATAGGCGTTTCGTACGAACTAGCGCCATTGCAAACCTTGACGGACTCACCAGGGGTCTACCCCAAACAGTCAGCTGGACAGATGGCTGTGAGGCGCATTCCGAGCTTTGAAAACAGCCCTGTGCAGCTCTCCAGTGTTGAGAGCCGTCGACAGCAGTCGGCCCTTCCTGGTACAGACTGACGCCAGCGAATTTGGCCTCGTGCTGTACTCAGCCAGGTGATTGGAACCAGGAGCACCCGTGTTGTACCTGAGCCGGAAACTTCTGCCAAGGGAAGTGGCATACTCCACCATCGAGAAGGAGTGCCTGGCCATGGTCTGGGCACTGCAACGTTTGCAGCCCTATCTGTACGGGCGCACCTTCAAGGTGGTCACTGACCACAACCCGCTGAGCTGGCTGCACACAGTGTCCGGAACCAATGGTAGGTTGCTACGCTGGAGCCTTGCCCTGCAGCAGTATGATTTTGCCGTACAACACAAGAAAGGCAGCGATCATGGGAATGCTGATGGGTTATCACGACGTGGCGAACCCGCTGAGGTGCGCATGTCGGATTACCGACAGGTCATGCCTCCGTAGCGCCCTCTAAGGGGGGGAGGT
>JARQOD010000696.1:87895-129490 GCA_033576555.1 Oophaga sylvatica
GGGGGGCACCAGGTTCTTCACTACCCCCACTTCACATGAAACCTCCCCGCGTTTGGGGATCAAGTCCACGACAGTCTCTGGGTAGACTTTGGTGTCTCCATGGACGCACACCACACTCAGGTGTTTATCAGGGATAAAGTCCCTATCAATCAGGCTGACCCATACGGAAGTCACTGGACTCTCTGAGTCCAAGAGGGCCTGTGCTGGGCAGTCATTTACAACCACCGGGGACCCCTGTGGTCCAGTCTCTTCGGCTGAGGTGGACACACACACAGGCTCTGCGCAGGGAGAGAGGGATCCGCCAACATCACAACACATAGGCTCCCCCTCTATTGGACAGTTGGCTGCAATTTCACGACATCTCCAACACTGTCCATCACACTCTCCCACCCACACGACCCCAACAGCTGGAACGCTCTTACTGGGAGAGTTCGGCGTCCAGGAACTCCGAAGTGACGACCTCTCAGACGGCTGGTCACGGAGGCAGTCTTTGGTGGCGAAGGCCCTCTCCATCAGGCTGACCAGACGATTGGCGTCCTGGTGGTCTCCTTGTCCGACCTTGGCTGTACCTCAGGAGGACGTGCTTGGGTGTAGCGGTCCACTATCACCTTTTCAACTCCATAATCAGGTTTGCTGACTGCAGACTCCCAACTGCATCTCCAGTCATGAACTCCCCTGGCACGGGCTGTCACCGTAACACCCAGCCGGGTAAGAATCTCCGCTTTCAGCTTGGCATAGTCTTGGCTGTCCTGCTCGCTCAGGTCAGCATAGGCCCTTTGGGGTTCTCCAATCAGATAGGGTGCGACCATCATGGCCCATTCAGATAGGGGCAGATTCTCCTTCTCTGCCAGTCCCTCAAACCTAGATATACCTCCACATCGTCACGAGGTGTCATCTTTTTCAGGGACCGTCTTACCCCTTCTTTACAGCGGACAATGCAGGTGACTTTGCAACATTACTTTGGGACGATGCGCTGCAAGTCTTTTGTAGTGCTGCAACCTGCTCAAAAAACAACCGGTTATTCTCCTGCTGCTGCTGCAGGAATTGTTGCTGGGCCTGCAAAATACGCTGCTGGTGCTGCAGGCGCTGCCGCTCCATGCTCTGCTGCATGCTTCGCTGGGCCTGGACCAGGTACTCAACGAGCTCCTCCATACTGCCGGACTTATCTGTCTCAACCACAGCAGTCTTATGTTGCACATTAACTTGCGCCATTTGTTCAAACAGCGCCTCCATGCTGTCATCCATGCTGTCAGACTTCTCTGTCTCAACAACGGCAGTCTTCACTCAAGACATACACACTCCACAGTCTTTTCCACAGAAAATTCAGCCTTGCTGTGCAGACACACTTTTTTTTTTTTCTTTGCAAAGTCTATTAGGGCTACTGTCTCTTTAAGACTGCTCCAACAGACTTCACCTTTATTGCTGTCTCTCGCCACTGTGCTGCACGCACATTCTAGCACCAATTGTAAGCTTTTCAGGGGATATAGCTCTGGGATCGCCGTCCGGGTAGACGGAGTGGCACGGAAACAGTTCATTCACAGACAGCAGTTCTGGTAAAAAACTGGCCGCAACCAGTTTTATTAAAGTCCACAGCAAACAGAACATAATCAAAACCAAATCATAAACATAAGCCCTGGGCTTGTCCAGCCACTTACTACACTTAGATAGATTTCCCTCTCTATCCGGGTCCAGACTCTAACAGCCTGTCCCCAAAACAACACATATGTTCAGTAGTTACCAGCATGGAGTTTCACAGAGTCTCCTCCTTGTGTCTGAAGGCATATCCAACGTCCAGACTTGAGAGAGCTCCCCTCCTATTCAGCAGCTATCCGCATGGATTCTCACAGAGACTACTTCTGTGTCCGGGGTACATCGAGCACCCAGACTGAGACAGCTCATACTCCTGGAGACTCCTTCTTGTGCCTGGACTCCTTGTCCAGACTAAGCGAGCTCTCTGTCTGTGTTCGCAGACACCTACTTCTGGTCTCCTAATTAACAGCTGAGTGGTTTCAGGCCTGAGCTGCAAGTGTGTACTGAATGTAAAGTATAGTGACCTTTCTCTACCACTAGGTTTACAAAGCCATACATTTCCCTTATACCAGTCAGCACAGTACCTAGGTGAAATGTACACCCCATTCAACACACATACCCTCACTGTCTCACAATATATATATATATATATATATATCACCTCACTGTCTCACAATACATTACATTACTGATCCTGAGTTACCTCCTGTATTATACCCCAGAGCTGCACTCACTATTCTGCTGGTGCAGTCACTGTGTACATATATTACTGATCCTGAGTTACATCCTGTATTATACTCCACAGCTGCACTCACTATTCTGCTGGTGCAGTCACTGTGTACATACATTACATTACTGATCCTGAGTTACATCCTGTATTATACCCCAGAGCTGCACTCACTATTCTGCTGGTGCAGTCACTGTGTACATACATTACATTACTGATCCTGAGTTACATCCGGTATTATACTCCAGAGCTGCACTCACTATTCTGCTGGTGCAGTCACTATGTACATACATTACATTACTGATCCTGAGTTACATCCTGTATTATACTCCAGAGCTGCACTCACTATTCTGCTGGTGCAGTCACTGTGTACATACATTACACTACTGATCCTGAGTTACATCCTGTATTATACTCCAGAGCTGCACTCACTATTCTGCTGGTGCAGTCACTGTGTACATACATTACATTACTGATCCTGAGTTACATCCTGTATTATACTCCAGAGCTGCACTCACTATTCTGCTGGTGCAGTCACTGTGTACATACATTACATTACTGATCCTGAGTTACCTCCTGAATTATAGTCCAGAGCTGCACTCACTATTCTGCTGGTGCAGTCACTGTGTACATACATTACATTACTGATCCTGAGTTACATCCTGTATTATACTCCAGAGCTGCACTCACTATTCTGCTGGTGCAGTCACTGTGTACATACATTACATTACTGATCCTGAGTTACATCCTGTATTATACTCCAGAGCTGCACTCACTATTCTGCTGGTGCAGTCACTGTGTACATACATTACATTACTGATCCTGAGTTACATCCGGTATTATACTCCAGAGCTGCACTCACTATTCTGCTGGTGCAGTCACTATGTACATACATTACATTACTGATCCTGAGTTACATCCTGTATTATACCCCAGAGCTGCACTCACTATTCTGCTGGTGCAGTCACTGTGTACATACATTACATTACTGATCCTGAGTTACATCCTGTATTATACTCCAGAGCTGCACTCACTTTCTGCTGGTGCAGTCACTATGTACATACATTACATTACTGATCCTGAGTTACATCCTGTATTATACTCCAGAGCTGCACTCACTATCCTGCTGGTGCAGTCACTGTGTACATACATTACATTACTGATCCTGAGTTACATCCTGTATTATACTCCAGAGCTGCACTCACTATTCTGCTGGTGCAGTCACTGTGTACATACATTACATTACATTACTGATCCAGAGTTGCATCCTGTATTATACCCCAGAGCTGCACTCACTATTCTGCTGGTGCAGTCACTGTGTACATACATTACATTACTGATCCTGAGTTACATCCTGTATTATACTCTAGAGCTGCACTCACTATTCTGCTTGTGCAGTCACTATGTACATACATTACATTACTGATCCTGAGTTACATCCTGTATTATACCCCAGAGCTGCACTCACTATTCTGCTGGTGCAGTAACTGTGTACATACATTACATTACTGATCCTGAGTTACATCCTGTATTATACTCCAGAGCTGCACTCACTATTCTGCTGGTGCAGTCACTGTGTACATACATTACATTACTGATCCTGAGTTACATCCTGTATAATACCCCAGAGCTGCACTCACTATTCTGCTGGTGCTGTCACTGTGTACATACATTACATTACTGATCCTGAGTTACATCCTGTATTATACCCCAGAGCTGCACTCACTATTCTGCTGGTGCAGTCACTGTGTATATACATTACATTACTGATCCTGAGTTACATCCTGTATTATACTCCAGAGCTGCACTCACTATTCTGCTGGTGCAGTCACTGTGTACATACATTACATTACTGATCCTGAGTTACATCCTGTATTATACTCCAGAGCTGCACTCACTATTCTGCTGGTGCTGTCACTGTGTACATACATTACTGATCCTGAGTTACCTCCTGTATTATACTCCAGAGCTGCACTCACTATTCTGCTGGTGTAGTCACTGTGTACATACATTACATTACTGATCCTGAGTTACCTCCTGTATTATACTCCAGAGCTGCACTCACTATTCTGCTGGTGTAGTCACTGTGTACATACATTACATTACTGATCCTGAGTTACATCCTGTATTATACTCCAGAGCTGCACTCACTATTCTGCTGGTGCTGTCACTGTGTACATATGTGTAGCCCTGGTGTTAGGCACACGCAGTACCCTGGAGAGTGTGTGGCGAGACAGCAGTTTAATGCTCAATACCCATTCACTCAACATACACTAGACACACCCTTAGGGTAGTGTAGTTACTTGTTAGGGAGTGGTCAGGGTGTATATTGGTTGAGTGATTTTAGAGTAGTCAGTTTCCTGTCGTCGGACGGAGCAGACGTGTGGAGTCTAGCTGGAGGGAGGAAGCAGTCCAGCCTGGTTCTGCAGCAGTTCAGCAAGTGGAGGCCAGTACGGGCGAGATATAGATCACCTCAGCCTGGTCAGAGCTGTACCTCACTTGAATACATTGAAGAAGAAAGAAGAAGCTTAGTGCGGAATTACTTCAGTCACCTGTCTCAAGGACAGTGAAAGGTTCAGAGACGTGCTCCTGCCTAGTGGATAACTGAGAATCTGTTAACTAACTCTAAAGGAAGAGAAGAAGGAAGTGATTACATGACTTTTTGCAAGTGTGAGTGTTTATGCTACCAGCGAGGACAAGGCGAAAGGCACAGTGGAAAGATTATTGGAAAAGTGCTTTTGGATTGAAGAAGTCCTGCACATTGTAACCGGTCACTGGGGACCGAAGGATCACTATTAGCTTCAAGCATAGTGGTAAGAAAACCAGGGATTTAACCGACCTTAGGTCGCGGCAAACAGCCCCAAATAGTCAGTACGTAACTGGGGTCAGGGGGAGTGAAGACTTTGAGCCTGATCAGCAAGATAGGAATTCAGCTCTCTCACAGGAAGGCTCCTACCACAAAACTGACTGGGCAGTACAGCTATGGATTAGCTGGAGTTATTGAGGGAACTACGCTTCAGGCTGGTTGTACTCATCGTGTTGAAAGAAAAGGAGGCCCCTAACTTGTCCAGCTGCTGTCTCAAAATACATTCTCCTTGGATCAGCCTCCCTGGGACCTGCCTGAACATCTTACAAGTAAAGGTATGGAAAGACGCTGACCGTGTGAGACTGTGTTATTTATCTGCACCCGACTTCACTAACTTCATAGACTTTGAGGGACCAGTCCCACCTGTAGGGGACCTGACATCTAGCTGCCTCACCATCCCCTCAGAGATCTACAGCAGCGCTGGTACAAATTACCAGAAGACTACAGGTGGCGTCACGAACTGTATATAAATATATCCCCTGTAAATATTCCCCCCAACATACGCCAGACCGCCAGGGCCACAGACCGAGCCACCGCTACCTGTGACAACCCCATAGACTTCCATGGGCTCGGCTCTGAGTACCCCATTGCCTGGTAACCCACAATTGTGGTGGCGGGTCGACACAAAACTTTGGCGTCACGAACAGGATGCGAAACTCGCAAATTGCGAGCCCTGTGTGCCTATGGAATTGTTTTTGTGAAAAAGGACTGTTTGCACTTTTGGCGCCAAAAATCGCCATCTTTGTCGCCATATTCGCGCCCACAGGCGCTGGAGAAGAAGGTGGGCGTACTTTCGTGGGCGTGCACCCCATGTGGCGCGAAGAAAATGCCTGCCCTCTCAAAGTGCTATTACAACATGCGATCCTGCCCTACAGCAAAGGAGGTCCGCCTCCTCTTCACCTTCCCTGCGAGGAGGAGGAGACGCAAACCCCGCCTCCACGGAAGAGACCGGACGTCTCTGGAGGAAGAAGAGAGAATCTTCTGGAACATCATGGAAGCAGGACGTGTGCAGCCGAGCAGGGAAGCGGAGGAAGGCAGGCCCCGTGCCCCAGCCAAGCTGCCACCAGCACCAGAACCATCCGTGGTCCTGCACCTGCAGCAAGCATTGCTGGAGGTTAAAGAAGAAAATGCACGACTAAGAAAGATGATTTCGCCACAACTTGGATTTGAAGAGATCGAGAGACGCCGGCGTACCCTGGAGCAGCGGAGGCTGTGGGACGCGGTGATCTCTCCCTTCGATGATCCCCTACGTCTGGAGTTACCAAAACTTCTGCTGCCCAAGGCAAAGGAGCAACCGGAGGCTGCCCCCGAAAGTACCAATCCTGATCCCACCGGTGAAGCGGTGGAGGCGAAGGAGGTTGAGGAGGTACCGCCAGTTCCGGAACGCCCGCCCGGCCAGGAGGCCGCAGCAGATGATCGATCCCCGACACAGGAGGGGTCCTGTCCGTCAATGATGGAGCAGCAACAGCAGCAGGTTAGTGCGTCCCCGACTGAGCCATTGCGCACACCTGCTTCCTGCTCTGCATCACACCAGCATTGTGCATCGGCATCGCCCCCTGCGTACACCTCCGTATCGCAATCGGCGATCTACTCTGCATCGCAATCGGCGACCCAATCTACATCGCAAGAGTCTGATGCGATCTCAATTGAGCCACTACAAAAGCCTGCTTTTTGCCCAGTATCTTATGCTGCAGCAGCGTCCCCAGAGGAGGACGGGCCCTGCGGCCTAGAGGACCGGAGTGAACCGGCCCTGCAGGTAACCAGCGATGATGACACCCTGCTGGAACCCCCAACATCCCCACCAGCCCAGTGCACACCAGCCACACAGACCCCGATGGTGGAGTCGATGATCTTGGTGCTGGGCACTGAGCCCAGGAATAGGAACGGTCCTGTGCGAGCATCGCATTGTTCCAGCCCCCGGGGTGGAAAATGTATTTGAATAGTTAAACAGTAGGAATCGGTGAGATCCAGACAGGGGTCTACCATATGTAACTGTGTAAAAAGTTTAAGAATGTTTGCCAATTTTCGCACAAGTTAAATGTGTATATAACGTATTATATATATTGCTAACAGTAGAATGCCCGTCTGGGTAAACAGATAAAGAGTTTTGCACTTTATTATTATAATGTGATATGATATGTGTCTTCGTTTTACAATGGACTTTGAGGTTGAGGACTGTGCCAGCCCAGAACTTATTTGTATATAGTTGCGCTTTGGTGCTTTATCTTGGTTTTACATAAAACCAGCACAACTACCTCTGAATACAAAAACCCGTGTGGTGTGGCACTGAGTGAGGTCTGCATTCGGATGTCCTGCAGCCCACCCAGGACCCACGTTGAAGGTTTGGTGCGGGTCCTTCACAAGAATACTGTGTATTTATTGAATGTTTTGATGCCTTAATACTTTTGTATTTTTCTATATTCAATGTTTTGTTCGCAACGTTCAAGACATCCTCACCTCCCGGATGGGACGAATTAATGTTTATTGTTGATGTTTTAATGCATAAACAAAACTGTCTCTTTGTATTTTACAGCCCGGGAGTGCTGTCTTTTACCATGGGGGAATGTGTAGCCCTGGTGTTAGGCACACGCAGTACCCTGGAGAGTGTGTGGAGAGACAGCAGTTTAATGCTCAATACCCATTCACTCAACATACACTAGACACACCCTTAGGGTAGTGTAGTTACTTGTTAGGGAGTGGTCAGGGTGTATATTGGTTGAGTGATTTTAGAGTAGTCAGTTTCCTGTCGTCGGACGGAGCAGACGTGTGGAGTCTAGCTGGAGGGAGGAAGCAGTCCAGCCTGGTTCTGCAGCAGTTCAGCAAGTGGAGGCCAGTACGGGCGAGATATAGATCACCTCAGCCTGGTCAGAGCTGTACCTCACTTGAATACATTGAAGAAGAAAGAAGAGCTTAGTGCGGAATTACTTCAGTCACCTGTCTCAAGGACAGTGAAAGGTTCAGAGACGTGCTCCTGCCTAGTGGATAACTGAGAATCTGTTAACTAACTCTAAAGGAAGAGAAGAAGGGAGTGATTACATGACTTTTTGCAAGTGTGAGTGTTTATGCTACCAGCGAGGACAAGGCGAAAGGCACAGTGGAAAGATTATTGGAAAAGTGCTTTTGGATTGAAGAAGTCCTGCACATTGCTACCGGTCACTGGGGACCGAAGGATCACTATTAGCTTCAAGCATAGTGGTAAGAAAACCAGGGATTTACCGGACCTTAGGTCGCGGCAAACAGCCCCAAATAGTCAGTACGTAACTGGGGTCAGGGGGAGTGAAGACTTTGAGCCTGATCAGCAAGATAGGAATTCAGCTCTCTCACAGGAAGGCTCCTACCACAAAACTGACTGGGCGGTACAGCTATGGAATAGCTGGAGTTATTGAGGGAACTACGCTTCAGGCTGGTTGTACTCATCGTGTTGAAAGAAAAGGAGGCCCCTAACTTGTCCAGCTGCTGTCTCAAAATACACTCTCCTTGGATCAGCCTCCCTGGGACCTGCCTGAACATCTTACAAGTAAAGGTATGGAAAGACGCTGACCGTGTGAGACTGTGTTATTTACTTGCATGCCTGCACAATCCCTATATAACCATCAACCTGAGGGAAGAGTCCCACCTGTAGGGGACCCGACATCTAGCTGCCTCACCATCCCCTCAGAGATCTACAGCAGCGCTGGTACAAATTACCAGAAGACTACAGGTGGCGTCACGAACTGTATATAAATCTATCCCTGTAAATATACCCCCCAACATACGCCAGACCGCCAGGGTCACAGACCGAGCCACCGCTACCTGTGACAAACCCCATAGACTTCCATGGGCTCGGCTCTGAGTACCCCATTGCCCTGGTAATCCACAATTGTGGTGGCGGGTCGAGACACATACATTACTGATCCTGAGTTACCTCCTGTATTATTCTCCAGAGCTGCACTCACTATTCTGCTGGTGCAGTCACTGTGTACATACATTACATTACTGATCCTGAGTTACATCCTGTATTATACTCCAGAACTGCACTCACTATTCTGCTGGTGCAGTCACTGTGTACATACATTACATTACTGATCCTGAGTTACCTCCTGTATTATACTCCAGAGCTGCACTCACTATTCTGCTGGTGCTGTCACTGTGTACATACATTACTGATCCTGAGTTACATCCTGTATTATACTCCAGAGCTGCACTCACTATTCTGCTGGTGCAGTCACTGTGTACATACATTACATTACTGATCCTGAGTTACATCCTGTATTATACTCCAGAGCTGCACTCACTATTCTGCTGGTGCAGTCACTGTGTATATACATTACATTACTGATCCTGAGTTACCTCCTGTATTATACCCCAGAGCTGCACTCACTATTCTGGTGCAGTCACTGTGTTATGTTTGGGAGGACCTAGTGTACAGTATTGTAGCACATTGTATGTAGAATGTATATGATTTGTGGCAGAAATCACTATATAAGTGGAGAACATGTCATGTGTCAGATTCTTTTGTTTCTGACATTTATTCTCTCTCCACAATGGCTTTTTACAGAGAACCTGTCACCTGGTTAACAGTGACCACTTTTCGCATGTATGTTATTTTTGCTTTTTCCTTTTGCTCCTGTTTTTTTCAGGCTATTTTTGGTCTTCATTAAGCGGTCTGGGCATCTTGGGAGCCGCGGCCCCTTAGGGCTAAATTTTCCTTCTTCCCATTTTTACTCCTGTTATTTTTGTTATTTTTTGTGTGAGTCACAATTATCGCATTATTTCTATATAGGAAAGATGTGTATCTTCGTACCGTGTTAGCCAGTAGATAGAAAAATATTTAGACTTGAGAGTCCTCAGTGGTTGATACCTTTTAATGGCTAACTGAAAAGATGGTAACAAATTGCAAGCTTTCGAGACTACTCAGGTCTCTTCATCAGGCTGAACTAATACAACATCTGAAGAATCACATATTTATACACAAAATAGCACAGAAAAAATGCAATAGGTAGGACAAGTGACATGAAGCAGAACTGTCATTATGGCAGAGGGATTAACATAAATATGACTAGTTCATAGATAAGGAGTGAAGGTTTTATTACCCTCTGATTGGGGTCTGGTATTGTGTTGTGATGACCCTAAAAGGTCAGGGAGGCAGATTCCTTAATTAATTACAAAACGATGCCCGATTACAATCCATATTCCCAGACCCCCCACTACTATGTTTTAGGCAGCCCCCAAATCTAAGAAGCATCATTGTCAGAAGCTCCCTGTCCTCCCCAACAGCTGCAGGAACCTTTCCTTGCAGACAAAAGAAATGCAAGACCTGTACATCTATAATGACCACGGACAGGATAAAGATCCCCAACTCCCATCAGGACTACAAGATACCAGGTACTTTCAGCTGCATCACATCTAATGTGGTGTACCTAATTATATGTACTAAATGTCCAACTGGGGGTCTGTATGTGGGGGAGACCGGGCAAAAACTGAGAACAAGGATGAATTCTCATCGCCACACGATAAGAGAAAAAAGAATGGATTTACCTGTGGCCAAACACTTTTGTATGCCCGGTCATAGCATGACAGATATGGAATTACTTGTATTAAAATCTAACTTCAAATCTGAGAAGGATAGAAAAGTCTGGGAATATAAACTTATGATGACCTTTGACACTCTTAGTGCTGGGATGAATATATCCCAGAGTTTTATGTCGTTCTACAACAATTAAGGAATCTGCCTCCCTGACCTTTTAGGGTCATCACAACACAATACCAGACCCCAATCAGAGGGTAATAAAACCTTCACTCCTTATCTATGAACTAGTCATATTTATGTTAATCCCTCTGCCATAATGACAGTTCTGCTTCATGTCACTTGTCCTACCTATTGCATTTTTTCTGTGCTATTTTGTGTATAAATATGTGATTCTTCAGATGTTGTATTAGTTCAGCCTGATGAAGAGACCTGAGTAGTCTCGAAAGCTTGCAATTTGTTACCATCTTTTCAGTTAGCCATTAAAAGGTATCAACCACTGAGGACTCTCAAGTCGCATTATTTCTCACACTTTCAGATTTTCATTGTTCGCCTTCGTATTTAAGGCAGATACGCGTCTCTTATTGTTTATCCTGCTTGGACGCCATTATAACTGATGCAATAGAGGTCACACCAACATTTTTACCAGAAGCCGGAACTTTTCCACTTTTTCGTTTACTAAACATAAAGGCCATATTTCACGGATCGTATTTTTTTTTTTTGGTTGTTTAATAGGAAAATGTAATGGAAGAGCAGAAATCTCACATCAGGACAATGTGATGGGTGAGCAGAGACCTGACCGGCTGCACATACATGGTGGGAGCACCGTGACTGGTGTCATATGTTGGTCTGAAGCCTCCAGCAATGAGATGATGGATCAGGAATCTGCTCAGCGTGTTTAATGCCTAATGCCACATCTTTTGTTCTTGCATTGCACAACACATTGATTCCTTTCCTCTGTTGTGTTTTTCAGTCTCCGCACACTCAGTTCTGCTGTGCACGAGACCCAAGTCATAACAAGTATAATGGACGCCACCATAAACACCAGGAGACTCGTGCAGTCGGGTGATACTTTTCTTATTTTTCCACTCATTTTTTGCTGTGTTTTTAATTAGTGGTTTGGAGAAGGTGTCATTAACGTCTCATTAAACTGGTGACTATTATTTAAATTGCCTTCTTCATTCCTTGAAGGAAAGTTCAGGATCCCTTTAGAATATTAAAGGTTTGCTCCTCAGGAAATTGACTCACATCTTCTGTGTGCACGTTTAGGGCACCACCTTCGTCAGGAGTAGCTTTGGGCCATAATTACTTTTCCCAGCTTAATTATTTTTGAAGCCACAGTCACTGGTAGGGTCTTGTGATAGGAAAACCATTGTCTTGGAAATGCGTGAAGACACTGCCTGTGGTCTGCTATCACCTTCTTGTTGGGAAAGCCCACAATGTCACCCGGTGAAGGCCAAGACTCCAATTATACCAGGCATTTTCTGCTAATTAAAGCGTTCATGCTCTTGTCCCTCTTGCCTCCACCCCTTCACTAATCCCGCTTGTCTTTTATATGAGGTATATAAATTTGATAGTTTGTAGCCAAAGTCATTTTATACACTGAGTGTCATGAGTTGTATGCAATTATGCGAAAACTTGCAAAAATGGCGCATAGTGTGTTCTTTCCTATAAATAGCGACTGTAACTGGACAAGTTGTGAAGCTTGTTAAACACATTTCTCTTCTGAACGCCACTTCATGCCTGACGCATAAATACAACATTACTTGTAGAAAAAGGCTATTTTTTCCACACTGTATCACAATAGTTTAACCCTTGAAAAGTATAAAAAGTATCTAAAATAAACAATAAATTGGGTGCACACGAAATCTGTTTGGTAATTTGGCAAAATAGGAAACAGCTCCATCTCAAACCTTCGGATGCCTCTTAGCTAGTGGTAGAGACTGGATGACTCAGCTGCACAGGGACCTGAAGAGAAGAAGGTGCCCAACATGGCCACCACTGTGTTAATCATCTGACCATATAGACAAGGAGGAAGGGTCTGAATAGATGTCCCCATGTAGATGGAGTATCTGCCCAGAAAGTAAACTCGGAGCCTCTAACCTTGAAGGCAGAAACATTAACAGTGATCCACTGGCCACATCCTTAAGAGTAAGAGATTTCCTATGCCTAAAGATGTAAAGATGTAAATGGTATTCTTCTTCTTTACAGGCATGAAGTACTGGTACAGAGAGAGAAGATACATCTATATATCACAGAACATTGTTGATAAAAACAAAGAAAGCTGAAAAGTAAAAATCATTTTTTCATAGAATTGTGAATAATACTTTATTATACACTATTTTAAACAATCGGCACAAACCAGGAAAGTACATAGACATATTTTGTACTTCTGTAATTGTACCAATCCTTACAATATAGTCAACATATTATTTATGGTAATTGTATTTGGCGCAAATGTTTTTTTCCTCCATTGTACTAATTAAAAAAAGTTAATACAAATGTAATATTCTTATATCTGTATGGTAAATTGGCACCTAGAAACTGGCCTAGACCCTAGATACATTAGAATACATAGGCATATCTGAGGTCCATGAGTATATACAGACCTACACTCGAGGGCCATAAGTATATATAGGCTTACACCCAAGGTCCACATATGTATATATAGGCCTACACCTAAGGTCCATGTGTATATACAGCCCTCCACCCAAGGTCCACAAGTATATATAAACTTACAACCGAGGTCCACTTGTGTATATATGGGTCTACACCCAAGGTGTATGAGTATATGTGGAGCCCAGCTGCGCTTGGAGCCACAAATCCTAGAAGGGTGCACTAAAGGATTCATCCACAAGAGGCCCTCAGAGCATTCACACACCTTCTTCCTTCCTCAGACCACCAGAGGGAGCCTGTATAGGTAGATAAAAAAAGAGGGAGAAGGCAGGAAGACAGCACACTCTAGAGAGCACACTCTAGGAACAGTGCAGTTCGCTCTAGCAGAGAACACTCTGAGACACTGAAACAGGTCAGTCTGCAGTGTGAGACTCACTCAGCACAAGTCAGCGAGCTAGGAGCGTGCCGACGCTCTAGAGAGCGGCAGAAGAGGCAGCCAGCTAACTGCCAGTGTGTATAGCCTAGTGAGGGCCCGAGTAGGCCGAAGGCTAGAGGAGAGAGTAGCAAGGGGGCAGAAGAGCTCTACCAGCTCACCCCAGAAAGCACATACCGGACACCGGGTCCGAGCTTACAGGGATCTCTACGACCCAGTAGGAGACAACCGGAATTCCTGGAGGACTACAGGTCCCAGGAGCACCAAAGAGCTGATACGTAACAAAGCCAGGGGACACGGAGATCCTACAAGCAGGGAGTGTGTACTCCAGGAGAAGGTCCTACCACAAAGTCAGCCGGTGCAGGACAGAGACAAAGTTAGGCCTAGCTACAGGCAGGTCAGAAACTTAATACAGAGAGGCAAGAAACAGGAGGCCCTACACCTGCTCACTGGGGAGAATCCGGACGTGCACCCTTCACCCTACAGTACCCCGGGATGTTCCTGCACTAACTCCAGTAAAGGTACAGAAGTGACTTGTGTGTGCTCCCATTCTTGTTCTTACCCGGCTGGGTTCCCTCTGTCCTGCATCCCTACACTTACGCTGCCCTGACGGTCCGCTCCACCTGTGGGGAGCGATACCACCTAAGCTGCCACAACACCGGCCTCAGTGGACTGCTGCAGTGCTGGTGATCCTCACCAGACACCACAGGTGGCGTCACGATTCACTGACATTATCCCCTGTAAATATCCCCTTTTTGAGGGTGAGCGCCAAGGGCCACGGACCGAGCTGTGGCCACCGTGACATCCCCCATAAAGATCAACAGGCTCGGGTCCGAGTACCCCACAGCCCTAGCCCTAGCTCATCTATACAACCCTCCATCCGAGGTGTTATGATCTGCTACAAGCACTAAGGAAAGGTGGGAATTCTGTCCCTACAATAGGACTGAGCTGGATCCCTACGATGTAACGGGGAACCTGATCCTGCGACCAGACCCGCTAAAGTCCTCAGCTAGTCTGAACGAAGACCTATAGTTGCGAGGAAGGAATCCCTACAAGATCTAGGGACTGGGAGAAAAGGTGGACACCTCCTAACAGAAATTGTAGCAGGGAAAAATAAAACAGAAAACAAATTACTAAGAGATCCTAAGATCAAGCAAAACTGACAGAGTAAGGCACCTAAGCACCCGGCTAGCTTAAGAGTAGATAATACAATGAAGTCCAGCAAAGCCAGAAGGGCGGAGCCAGACTAAATAGGGAAAAAAGGTCATGTGACCAGCAAAGTGAAACAAAACCTAACAAGAGGGTTATAACAGTACCCTCCCTTCTAAGAGGATCCTCCGGATCCCCTATGACTTAGGCTTATCCGGAAATCTCTTGTGAAACGCTCTGACAAGTCTAGACGCAGAAACATCATCCGCCCTCACCCATGAGTTATCCTCGGGTCCATAACCCTTCCAAGCGACGAGGTACTGTAAACTCCCTCTATACCGTCTAGAATTTAGGATGCGGGAAATCTCATATTGCCCGTCCTCCACCACCAGGGGAACAGTGGCCGAGACGTCTCAATCTGAGGCCTCAGCTTTTTTCAAGAGAGAAACATGAAACACCGGATTAATCTTCCAGGAGGTAGGAAGCTCCAACCTAACAGCAGATTGGTTAATAACCTGAAGCACCTTAAAGGGCCCTACAAACTTGGGACCCAATTTCTTAGACGGAATCCTCAAGCGCAGATTCTTAGAGGATGTGATGAACGGGCACACGGTCCGCCACACGGTAGCCCGGGGTATCACGGCTTGTGATCCCACCGCTGCCACCAATATGTGATGAACGGGCACACGGTCCGCCACACGGTAGCCCGGGGTATCACGGCTTGTGATCCCACTGCTGCCACCAATATGTGATGAAACGGTGCACACACACGACGGCTGCTGCCGTCCGACCCAGTAAACTGCAGGGATTTATAATTATCCCACTTCCACTTGGGAACTTGCAGCTCTCTGGCGCCCCCCTTACCCTCAGGAGTATGTGATCAACGGGCACACGGTCCGCCACACGGTAGCCCGGGGTATCACGGCTTGTGATCCCACCGCTGCCACCAATATGTGATGAACGGGCACACGGTCCGCCACACGGTAGCCCGGGGTATCACGGCTTGTGATCCCACTGCTGCCACCAATATGTGATGAAACGGTACACACACACGACGGCTGCTGCCGTCCGACCCAGTAAACTGCAGGGATTTATAATTATCCCACTTCCACTTGGGAACTTGCAGCTCTCTGGCGCCCCCCTTACCCTCAGGTCAGTCAGGGAACTGCACCTAGGATAATTAGTCGCCAGACGGGTCACTTGGATGTGTGCAGGCTATTGGGCACGCTGCAGTGAGGGAATTATAATTACTCCGAGCCGCAGCCGGGTAATACACTTATAATAGCCGCTCCGTCACCGCCAACCAGGGGAGAAGTCCCGAGGAGATAATTTGCATATTCCCAGTGCCTTCTGGGATAAGTGAAGAGTCTCCGCGAGCTCAAGGAACACTGGATTTTGGCTGTTGCAGCTGAAAGGAGGACATCAGTAAACCAGGGGAGGAGTCCCGAGGAGATAATTTGCATATTCCCAGTGCCTTCTGGGATAAGTGAAGAGTCTCCGCGAGCTCAAGGAACACTGGATTTTGGCTGTTGCAGCTGAAAGGAGGACATCAGTAAACCAGGGGAGGAGTCCCGAGGAGATAATTTGCATATTCCCAGTGCCTTCTGGGATAAGTGAAGAGTCTCCGCGAGCTCAAGGAACACTGGATTTTGGCTGTTGCAGCTGAAAGGAGGACATCAGTAAACCAGGGGAGGAGTCCCGAGGAGATAATTTGCATATTCCCAGTGCCTTCTGGGATAAGTGAAGAGTCTCCGCGAGCTCAAGGAACACTGGATTTTGGCTGTTGCAGCTGAAAGGAGGACATCAGTAAACCAGGGGAGGAGTCCCGAGGAGATAATTTGCATATTCCCAGTGCCTTCTGGGATAAGTGAAGAGTCTCCGCGAGCTCAAGGAACACTGGATTTTGGCTGTTGCAGCTGAAAGGAGGACATCAGTAAACCGCGCGCCGCTAGGCGTGCAAGTTTTGGCTTATATTTCACCGCTTGATTATCTCTTGAACAATAAGAACATGGAAGAGGCCAGGAGCCATGTGGTGAGCTGCATTTCTTGCTACATGTTCATAGACTTACCAGTGGAAAAGCCAAATTTCACATGCCACAAATGCAAGCTTGTGTCCCTGTTGGAGGAAAAGTTGCAAAATCTGGAAGAGAGGTTATCTACATTGA
Organism: Oophaga sylvatica; assembly: GCA_033576555.1. Classification (NCBI taxonomy): domain Eukaryota; kingdom Metazoa; phylum Chordata; class Amphibia; order Anura; family Dendrobatidae; genus Oophaga; species Oophaga sylvatica. The sequence goes on from JARQOD010000696.1 coordinate 104,888, forward strand.
AGACCATTAAGGAAGGTGAAGAGTTCTTAGACAGAGCAGAATTATCTCTTCATGGTACAGAAAGAGAAGAAATTCGAAGTGCAACTGAAGAAACAGAGGAATGGAAGCATGTGACCCAAAGAAGCAGGAGGATCAGGAGGCAGTCAGCACCAATTCTGCTCAGAAACCAGTACCAGGCTCTTACACAGGAGAACGATGAAGAAATACATCAGGATAAGACTTTGCCCACAAAGAGTAACCTTGTACGCCCTCAGAGTCCTCCTGAATGGAGAAAGAAAAATGTTATGAAGAAGAAACGGAGAGTTGTTGTCATGGGGGATTCCCTGTTGAGAGGAACAGAGGCTGCTATCTGCAGACCAGATATAACCTCAAGAGAAATGTGCTGTCTTCCAGGTGCAAAAATTAAAGATGTGTCTGACAGGATATCAGGACTCTTCAGACCTAAAGATGACTACCCATTCCTGCTAATACATGTGGGGACAAATGACACCACAAGAAGTGACCTGGAAACCATCTGCAGTGACTTTGAAAACTTAGGTAAGAAAGTGAAAGAACTGGGAGCGCAGGTGGTCTTCTCCTCCATCCTTCCAGTGGATGGCCATGGAACAAGGAGGTGGAATAAGATTCTGCAGGTGAACAACTGGCTACGTCGATGGTGCCGTCAGCAAGGATTTGGATTTCTGGATCACGGAGTGAATTACCTGTACGATGGACTACTTGCTAGAGATGGGGTGCACCTTACGAAGACTGGAAAACATGTATTTGGAAGTCGCCTTGCTACACTCATCAGGAGAGCTTTAAACTAGAACAATGTGGGAAGGGAAGCAAAACGCCAGCAAAAGCCATACACCTGACAAATGCTATTGAGAACTCTGCTATTAGAAGTGAAGGGGAAGAACAAAGACAAAAAAATCTACATAATAAAAATATTGAAGAAAGAGAAACCAATCACAAACTAAAGTGTTTCTATACGAATGCACAAAGCATGGGCAACAAACAAGGAGAACTGGAGCTACTAACGCAGGAGAAGAAATATGATGTCATTGGAATCACTGAGACTTGGTGGAACGATACACATGATTGGAATACAAGGCTAGAAGGTTACAACTTATTTGCAAGAAACAGACTTGATAAACGAGGAGGAGGTGTGGCATTGTATGTTAGAAAAGCGTACATCTGCACAGAGATTGAAGCTTCAGAGATTGGGAGTTCTGTGGAAACTGTTTGGGTAAGAATACAAGGACAGAACAATGGAAAGGACACCATTGTAGGCATTTACTACAGGCCGCCTGTGCAAGCTGAAGATATGGATGAACTCTTTATGCATCAAATGGCCAAGTTCTCCAAAAAATATGACATAGTGGTCATGGGAGATTTCAACTATCCAGACATTTGTTGGGAATCTCTCTCAGGCAAAACTAACAGGTCCAGGAAATTCTTATCCTCTCTTGCTGACAACTTTATCTTGCAAAAGGTAATGGAGAAAACAAGGGGATCTGCTACCTTGGATCTAATCCTCATAAACAGGGAGGAAATGGTGGAGGAGGTAAGAGTGGCTGGGACCCTAGGAGGTAGTGACCATGCTATTTTAGAATTTTGGATAACAAGAGGAGGAAGACCTGTGAAGACTCAGACGTCAAGGTTAGATTTCAGAAAGGCAGATTTTAAGGAACTCAGAAAGAGAATTGGAGGGATCCAATGGCTGGATATCCTTAAGGACAAAAATGTCCAGGAAGGATGGAAAATCTTGAAAAATGAGATTCTCAAAGCACAATCGTTAACAATTCCGAAAAGAGGGAAGAATGGGAAGCATTTAAGGAAACCAGGATGGATGAACATAGAACTTAAACACATGCTAAAAAGGAAGAAAGAAATGTTTATCAAATGGAAAGAGGGAGGCATATCTAAAGAAGAATATAATGCCGTCTGCAGAACCTGCAGGGCACAAATCAGATTATCTAAAGCTGACAATGAATTAAGGCTTGCAAGTGACGTCAAAAGCAACAAAAAAGGATTTTGGGGATACCTCAAAAGTAAAAGAAAAGTCAAAGATGCTATAGGATTTTTACAGGATGAAAATGATGAAATGGTAAGTCAGGATGTTGAGAAGGCTGAACTTTTAAATTCCTATTTTGCATCTGTTTTCTCTCAGAAAGGAAATGTAACATCAACTGATCTTCACTGTCCTATTAAAGGAATAGAAGAATCCAGGATATCTATAAACAGAAAGACAGTGAGGAAACACTTAGCTAACCTAAATGAATTCAAGTCTCCAGGTCCAGATGAATTACACCCCAGGGTACTGAAGGAGATAGCAGAAGAAATTCTTGAACCACTGTCCATAATCTTTGAAAATTCTTGGAGAACAGGAGAAGTCCCAGAAGACTGGAGAAGAGCAAATGTTGTTCCTATCTTCAAAAAGGGGAAGAAGGTGGAACCAGGGAACTACAGGCCGGTGAGTCTGACTTCTATACCAGGAAAGATCTTTGAACAAATTATTAAAGAACATGTATGCAAGTACCTGGATAAGAATGAAGTGATTAAACAGAGTCAGCATGGGTTTGTAACTAATAAGTCATGTCAGACTAACTTAATTTCCTTCTATGACAGAATCACTGACTGGGTGGATCAGGGAAATGCTGTAGATATAGTATATCTTGACTTCAGCAAAGCATTTGACAAAGTATCTCACACAATCCTTATTGAAAAAATGACTAAGTATGGAATGGACAAGGCAACTGTTAGGTGGATTCATAACTGGCTTAGTGATCGGACCCAAAGAGTGGTTGTAAATGGCTGCACATCCAGTTGGAAGAATGTCTCAAGTGGGGTACCACAAGGCTCTGTTTTGGGCCCTGTATTGTTCAACATCTTTATCAATGATTTAGATGAAGGAATTGAGGGTAAACTGATCAAATTTGCTGATGACACAAAGCTAGGAGGGGTAGCTAATACTAGAGAAGAGAGAGAGAGGATTCAAAAAGATATACATAAACTGGAGCAGTGGGCAGCAACTAACAGAATGGATTTTAACAGGGAAAAATGCAAAGTACTACATCTGGGCAATAAAAATGAAAAAAGCATATACAAAATGGAGGAATAGGGCTAAGTAACAGCACATGTGAAAAAGACTTGGGTATACTAATTGATCACAGACTTAACATGAGTCAACAGTGTGATGCAGCAGCAAAAAAGGCAAATGCAATTCTAGGATGTATCAACAGAAGCATACAGTCTAGATCACGTGAGGTCATTATTGCCCTCTACTCCTCTTTGGTCAGACCTCATCTGGAATACTGTGTCCAGTTTTGGGCACCACATTTTAAAAAAGACATCAACAAACTGGAGCAAGTTCAGAGAAGAGCCACCAGAATGGTGACCGGTCTGCAAACCATGTCCTATGAGGAACGGTTGCAGGATTTGGGAATGTTTAGCTTGCAAAAAAGAAGACTGAGAGGAGACTTAATAGCTGTCTACAAATATCTCAAGGGCTGTCACATTGTAGAAGGATCATCTTTATTCTCATTTGCGCAAGGAAAGACTAGAAGCAATGGGATGAAACTGAATGGGAGGAGACACAGATTAGATATTAGAAAAAACTTTTTGACAGTTAGGGTGATCAATGAGTGGAACAGGCTGCCACAAGAGGTGGTGAGTTCTCCTTCAATGGAAGTCTTCAAACAGAGGCTGGATAGACATCTGTCTGGGATGATTTAGAGAATCCTGCTTTGAGCAGGGGGTTGGACCAGATGACCCAGGAGGTCCCTTCCAACTCTACCATTCTGTGATTCTGTAAGAACGCCACCCCATAGGTCAACACTTTACACCCCTTCTTTTGGCTGCCACCAGCCACGGTTTACTTGGAACAATTTATCAAGAGGGTCCGTAGCAACCCCAAAACAGTAGCGTAGTACTTCAGGCGCGTGCAAATTCGTTTATAGAGCAGGAGAAACAAACTAATAAATTTATAGGTTTATTCCTTAAAAAGACAGGCAGTGCTTATACAATATAAAAAGATGGAACAAACTGAGACAATATCGTTATGTACAAATGCAGTTATAAAATAAAATAGGATTAAAGATGAAAATCACTCACATGGTTGTTAGATCATGTACAGGCAAGCCAGGCTGGGGAAGGAGCCACACGTCATAGTTCATTTGCAGATCTCTTAGTCAAGACGTCACAGCAAGGCCTCACAAAGGGGGGGGGCTCACTGCCAGACTTATACCTGGGGCTGCTGACCTCACAAAAAGGGGAGGGTTTTTCTGGCCACCTCCCAGGGACAGAAGTGTATGATTTGAGCTCTGAAAGTCATAAGGACCATAACTCGTCCTGTGAGCCTAGCAGAATAACGGCAGACCTATCAATGATCTTACTTTAAAATGACAGTTCAAATGAGTCCAAACTTGGCTGAGCTAGTCCATGGGAAATCCGAGAATTCCATTTCTCGGGTTCTGATGGAGTTACGGGTTCACCAGTACCACGGGAACGATGCCCATGGACACAGGCTTCAAAACAGTAACTTTCGTGTTTCTGACGCAAATCCCCACCGTGTTATAACCAAAACAGAATGAAGTCTCCAAAATGGCTGCTATAGAAGGAGAGCACATGTGAAGACAATGGAGACCCCCTACGGTGAGGCGGGAAAACTCTAGCACTGGCAGCTCACATTACACTGCCTGAGTGCAGGCTGGGAGGGGGGTTGATGGGAAGCATGAGAGAGGGAGGGGGGAAACTTGGCTCCGTGGGCTGTCAGTACAAAACAGGATGAGGACTGTAGTTCTAGCAACAGCACAAGACATTGAGCTCCAGTATCATCACACCTCCCCCCTTTAGAGGGCGCTACGGAGGCATGACCTGTCGGTAATCCGACATGCGCACCTCAGCGGGTTCGCCACGTCGTGATAACCCATCAGCATTCCCATGTTCGCTGCCTTTCTTGTGTTGTACGGCAAAATCATACTGCTGTAGGGCAAGGCTCCAGCGTAGCAACCTACCATTGGTTCCGGACACTGTGTGCAGCCAGCTCAGAGGGTTGTGGTCGGTGACCACCTTGAAGGTGCGCCCGAACAGGAAGGGCTGCAAACGTTGCAGTGCCCAGACCATGGCCAGGCACTCCTTCTCGATGGTGGAGTATGCCACTTCCCTTGGCAGAAGTTTCCGGCTCAGGTACAACACGGGGTGCTCCTGGTTCCCCGAATCAACCTGGCTGAGTACAGCACCGATGCCAAATTCGCTGGCGTCAGTCTGTACCAGGAATGGCCGACTGCTGTCGACGGCTTTCAACAATGGAGAGCTGCACAGGGCTGTTTTCAAAGCTCGGAATGCCGCCTCACAGCCATCTGTCCAGTTGACTGTTTGGGGTAGACCGCCCTTGGTGAGGTCCGTCAAGGGTTTTGCAATGGCGCTATAGTTCGGTACGAAACGCCTATAGTACCCTGCAGTGCCCAGGAAGGACTTCACCTGCTTTTTGGTCCTGGGGTGGGCCAGGACACGATCGCGTCCACTTTCTCGGGCTCTGGACTCATGGAACCCCCGCCTACCCGGTGCCCCAGGTAGTGGACCTCCCTCATGCCCATCTGGCATTTTCCCGGCTTGATGGTCAGACCTGCCTGGTGAATACGCTTGAGCACCTCCTGGAGATGCTGAAGGTGTTCCTCCCAGGTGGAACTGAAGACGGCAATGTCGTCCAGGTACGCCACAGCGTACTCCTCCAGTCCCTAAAGCAGGTGGTTGACCATCCGCTGGTAAGTGGCAGGGGCATTCTTCATTCCGAAAGGCATGACCGTGGACTCGTACAGTCCAAAAGGGGTGATAAAGGCGGGTTTCTCCTGCGCCTCAGGACTCAGGGGAATCTGCCAGTATCCCCGGCTTAAATCCATGATGGATATGTACTTGGCATTCGCCAACCGCTCCAGCAGATCCTCGATGCGTGGCATTGGGTGCGCATCAGAGGTAGTGATGGCGTTGAGCCCCCTGTAGTCCACGCAGAACCGGGTGGTCCGATCCTTTTTGGGTACGAGAACTACAGGTGAGGCCCACGCGCTTTTGGACGGCCGGATCACCCCCAGCTGCAACATCTCATGGATCTCCTGGCGCATAATCTGCTGCACCTCCTCAGAGATCCGATAAGGTGTCCGCCGTAATGGGGCATGATCCCCGGTGTCCACCTCGTGGACTGCCAACTCGGTCCTTCCGGGTCGGTTCGTGAACTCGGCCCGGAAGGGTTCCAGAGTGGTCAGCAACTGCAACCGCTGGGAGACGGTTAGCGAGGCATTTACCTCCATGTCCTCAATGGACCCATTGGCCTGGGCTTGGGCCAGCATGTCCAGGAGGGGATCCTCTTCCCGTCCTCGGGCAGATTGCAGACCGGTAGGAAGCAGGCTTCACGTTCGTGATGGGCCTTCATCATGTTGACGTGAAAGGCCTTGCGCCTACCCCGAGTGTGGTCAAGCGTGACCACGTAGGTGGCTGGGTTGAGCTGTTGGTGCACGACGTACGGGCCTTCCCAGGCTGCCTGAAGCTTATCCTTTGGTACGGGGACCAGCACCCACACCTTTTGACCCACCTGGTAGGTCCGCTCCCGGGCGTTCTGGTCGTACCAGTGCTTCTGGTCAGCCTGAGCCTGCGTCATGTTGTCATGCACCAACTGCGTCAAGGTCTGCATCTTGTCGCGGAAGCGCATGACATAATCCACGATGGACACTCCCATGGGGTTTGGCTCATCTTCCCAGGATTCTCTTATCAACCCAAGGGGTCCCCGGACTCGCCTACCATACAGGAGCTCGAAGGGGGAGAACCCCGTCGAGGCCTGCGGGACTTCTCTGTAGGCAAATAGCAGGTGTGGGAGGTACCGCTCCCAATCGCGTCCCTGGGTCTCAACCAGCATGCGGAGCATCTGTTTGAGGGTACCGTTAAAGCGCTCACACTACCATTGGTCTGTGGGTGATACGCACTCGATACCATACGCGTCACCTGCATTTTGCTGCAGAGAGCCTTCATTAGGCGAGACATAAATTGGGTCCCTTGATCGGTAAGCATCTCCCTGGGAAATCCTACCCGTGAAAAGATGGTCACCAGTGCATCCGCCACCTTATCTGCCCTAGTTGAGGACAGAGCTACTGCCTCCGGGTACCGGGTAGCGTAGTCTACCACAGTAAGGATGTATTGCTTTCCAGAGCTGCTGGGGATGGCCAGCGGGCCCACAATGTCCACCGCGATCCTCTGGAAAGGCTCCTCTATCACTGGCAACGGGATCAGGGGAGCCTTAAGAGCAGGCCCCGCCTTCCCACTCTTTGACAGGTGATACAGGAGCGGCAGTAGTTAGTCACATCTGTCCCCATCTTGGGCCAATAGAAGTGTTGAGACAGCCGTGCCTTAGTTTTGCTGATCCCCAAGTGTCCAGCGAGTGGAATCTCATGGGCAATCCTCAACAACTCACCTCGGAACTGGTGCGGGACGACCAGCTGTTTTTCCCTCAACCACTCCTTTTGGGACTCTCCGGGTACTGTCTCCCGGTACAACCTTCCTCGTTCCCAGAACACCCTCTCCTTATCAGTCACGGAGGTGGGCATCTCGGCGAGGTGCCTCAAGTTCTCCAGGCTCGCATCTGAGTGCAGAGCGGACTGGAACTCCTGGCTGGAGGCAGCCAGAAGTGACGTCAGGGTTCCTTCCTCACTGGGACCCTCTGGGACCGGCTCTGGGTCCAACTCTGGTTCAGTCTCTCCTGTAGCGGAGGAGGGTCCAGATGGTAGGGCGCTACCTGCGATCCGGGCACTCTGACTGCAGGTGACAGCAGCTACATATGCCGTCTCCCCGGGGGTTTCTATAGACCCATCAGCCTGCGCTGCTATGGGCTCTACCTCCCCATCCACCCCCAACACTTCAGGAGCAGTGCTACTTATGGGCCAGTTACCTTCCTCGGTGGCACTGGTCAGTGTCATGGCGTCACCTTCCTCCCGGTTCCCATGCACCTCCCCATTTCCTTGAGCACTGTCGCTTGCTCCTGCTAGGGGTTCCTCAGCCGTCTCACTCCGCAGAGCGACGGGACTGAACGCTCCTGTACCTGTGGACACATCTACCACTTCAGAGAAAGGGTTAACAGATTCAGATTGCACAGATACATCACTATCAACATCATTCCTAGGGAAAGAAAGGTTATCAGTTGCATCATCACTTCGCAAAGCATTAGCAGGTAACACAATCAGTTTTCCCATCATCATCAACATCATGGTTAACGTTAACCTTATCATCAGATTGGGAAGGGGTGTCAGGGACATAGTACGCCACCATCCTCCCCAGATCAGTCCCCAATAAAACATCAGTGGGCAGGTTTTTGGACACCCCCACTTCCTTCACCCCGCTCCCGGCACCCCAGTCAATGAAAACTCGGGCTATCGGCAAGGGGTAGTGGACGCCCCCAATCCCGGTGACAGTTAAGGTTTTCCCCGGAATCAACTCTTCAGGGGCCGCCAGTTCAGGTCGGATGAGGGTTCGTTCAGCCCCGGTGTCCTTGAGGCCTGTAGCAAGACGGGCCCCCACGCGGACGGGCTGCACGTTGTCATCAACCCTCCCCACCACACCACCCACCAAAAGAACAGAGGCGTTGGGCCCGGAGGCCTTGGCTGGGGGTTCTTCTGCCTCTCCGGACAGGTGGCGCTAATGTGTCCAGTCCTTTTACAGGAGAAACACTGGCGGGGGTCTGACGTAGGCCTGGTGCTGGCAAAGGGGATAGTGCCTCCAGAGGGACGACTGGCAGGGGCACTGGGGTTGGTTGCAGGCTTACCCCCTCCCCAGCGGGTGGTGACGGGCTTCCGCACCTCGGGTTTCCGGTTGGCCTCATAGCTGTCGGCGATCCGTGCTGTTCTGACCGCGTCCTCCGGTTCTCGGTCCAGGATGAACTGTCGGACCTCAGCTGGGCACAGATGCAGGAACTGGTCTTTGATCATCAGGTCCTTCAGGTTCTCAAAGGTGTCAACTGACAGTCCATGGATCCACTGGTCAAAGTGGTTCCTGAGTCCTTGCACCACATCGCTATAACTGTCGTGTGGGCCACGTTGGAGGTTCCGGAACTTCTTTCGGTATACCTCAGGGGTTAGCTGGTACTTGGCGATCAGGGCCTGCTTGATGGCCTGATAGTTGTCATCTTGATCCGGCGTGAGTGAAGCAAACGCCTCCAGAGCTTTGCCCTTTAGCCCGGGAGTCAAGTACCTGGCCCATTGTTCGGCAGGCAGCTGGTACTGTCTGCAGACTTTCTCAAAGGCCCGCAGAAAAGTGTCCAAGTCTCCGTCCTTTTCCATCACGGGAAAGTGCTCCGGCCGGGGCTTGGGACTCTGAGCGCTGCTGGGCACACTGCTCTGGGCTGTGGAGGGCATTGCCCCTTGTCTGAGCAGCTCCAGTTCATGGGCTCTCTGAGCTTCCCGCTCGGCTCTCTCAGCCTCCCGCTCGGCTCTCTCGGCCTCTCGCTGGGCTCTCTCGGCCTCTCGCTGGGCTTGGCGCTCGGCTATCTCAGCCTCTCGCTGTTTGGCCTCTCGCTGGTCGGCTCTCTCTTGAGCTTTCTGGATCAGCTTCAGGCGTTCTTCATGGTCGTCAGTGGAGAGTCCCTCCAGGGCCGCCTGCAGGTAAGGGTCCATCCCGCCCTGGGTGTAAGCAGTCAGGGGTTGGGCCTCTGCTCCTGCGGCACCACCTTGGCTTGGGCCGGCTCCTGCGCCCTCCTCGCTCTGAGCGTGGTCCCGTGCCATCAGGGCCTGGATCACTGCGGCCTTGGTTTGGTCCATGGGGACAATCTGCCTCCACTCGCATATGGCTAGAAGAGTTTCCCTGCTACTCCGATTATACCAGTCGAATCCCCTCGTAGCCATGGTTGCCAAATAAAAGATAGGATAGAAAAACAAAGAGAAGGGAGGGGTAACCGCAAGTACACACAATTGTCTCAGGACTAATAAACACTGAGTCTGTTCTCCAAAACTTTAGATGCAGGTTCCCTGAAGAACCGTGCAAGTTTTTTAGTGAGAGGAATGATTGCTCAGACCAGATCACTAATGCTCTATAATCCCACCGCTGCCACCAATATGTGATGAAACGGTGCACACACACGACGGCTGCTGCCGTCCGACCCAGTAAACTGCAGGGATTTATAATTATCCCACTTCCACTTGGGAACTTGCAGCTCTCTGGCGCCCCCCTTACCCTCAGGTCAGTCAGGGAACTGCACCTAGGATAATTAGTCGCCAGACGGGTCACTTGGATGTGTGCTGGCTATTGGGCACGCTGCAGTGAGGGAATTATAATTACTCCGAGCCGCAGCCGGGTAATACACTTATAATACCCGCTCCGTCACCGCCAACGCCACCCCATAGGTCAACACTTTACACCCCTTCTTTATGGCTGCCACCAGCCACGGTTTACTTGGAACAATTTATCAAGAGGGTCCGTAGCAACCCCAAAACAGTAGCGTAGTACTTCAGGCGCGTGCAAATTCGTTTATAGAGCAGGAGAAACAAACTAATAAATTTATAGGTTTATTCCTTAAAAAGACAGGCAGTGCTTATACATATAAAAAGATGGAACAAACTGAGACAATATCGTTATGTACAAATGCAGTTATAAAATAAAATAGGATTCAAGATGAAAATCACTCACATGGTTGTTAGATCATGTACAGGCAAGCCAGGCTGGGGGAAGGAGCCACACGTCATAGTTCATTTGCAGATCTCTTAGTCAAGACGTCACAGCAAGGCCTCACAAAGGGGGGGCTCACTGCCAGACTTATACCTGGGGCTGCTGACCTCACGAAAAGGGGAGGGTTTTTCTGGCCACCTCCCAGGGACAGAAGTGTATGATTTGAGCTCTGAAAGTCATAAGGACCATAACTCGTCCTGTGAGCCTAGCAGAATAACGGCAGACCTATCAATGATCTTACTTTAAAATGACAGTTCAAATGAGTCCAAACTTGGCTGAGCTAGTCCATGGGAAATCCGAGAATTCCATTTCTTGGGTTCTGATGGAGTTACGGGTTCACCAGTACCACAGGAACGATGCCCATGGACACAGGCTTCAAAACAGTAACTTTTGTGTTTCTGACGCAAATCCCCACCGTGTTATAACCAAAACAGAATGAAGTCTCCAAAATGGCTGCTATAGAAGGAGAGCACATGTGAAGACAATGGAGACCCCCTACGGTGAGGCGGGAAAACTCTAGCACTGGCAGCTCACATTACACTGCCTGAGTGCAGGCTGGGAGGGGGGTTGATGGGAAGCATGAGAGAGGGAGGGGGGAAACTTGGCTCCGTGGGCTGTCAGTACAAAACAGGATGAGGACTGTAGTTCTAGCAACAGCACAAGAAATGGAGCTCCAGTATCATCACAGAGGACAACCAAACCATGTCACCAATAGCAAACAAAACCTCTTGTCGTTTTCTATCAAAATACACTTTGGATCTTTTGTTAGCCTCCTGAAGATTACCACGCACATCAGTCCAAACTCTCTCCAAAACACCAGAAAAATTCTCCTCTTCAGGTACAGCCGATCCCAACTTGGAAAATGACCCAAATGACGGATGTCTCCCAGTACAACAAAAAAAAGGCGAACAACCAGCAGAAGCGGATGTATGGTTGTTAAGAGCAAACTCAGCAAGTGGCAGAAACTCAGACCACCCCTCTTGATTATCAGTCACAAAACAATGCAAGAACTGCTCAACATCCTGGTTTTTCCTTTCTGTCTGGCCATTAGACTCAGGATGATATCCGGATGAAAACGACAAATGAACTCCGAACCTGTCACAAAAGGCGCGCCAAAAACGAGCCACAAACTGAGGTCCCCTATCCGAAACAATGTCAGTAGGAACACCATGTAGTCTGACTATTTCCTTGACAAAGGCCCTAGCGAGAGTCTTAGCGCAGGGCAGTTTGATGAAAGGAACCAAGTGACACATCTTGCTAAAACGGTCCACGACCACCCAGATGACAGTGAAACCCTCAGGGGGGGGAAGGTCAGTAATAAAGTCCATAGCCAAATGTGTCCAAGGTGCACTAGGGACCTCCAGAGGGCAAAGCAACCCTGCAGCAGGAGTATGAGAAGACTTAGATCTAGCACACACAGTGCATTGACGCACCCACTTAATGACTTCCTTCTGCCATCCAGGCCACCAAAACTGCGACCCACAAGTCTCTTGGTCTCAGAGATTCCAGGATGACCTGCCAACCGAGAGTCATGACATTCAACAAACAAATCTCTCCTCAGGGTACCAGGCACAAACAACCTCCCATGCGGCGTGTTAGATGGGGCATTCTCCTGTGCTTTAAGAATCTCATCTTCCAACACGGAGTCCAAAACAGCAATAACAACCCTCTCTTGTAAAATGTTCTCCTCCTCCTCAGTACCCACCATGGGAGAAAAGCTGCGAGACAAAGCATCAGCTTTAACATTTTTAGTACCTGGGATGTAAGTAACGGTAAAATTAAACCGTGAGAAAAACAGTGCCCACCTAGCCTGACGGGCATTCAAGCGTTTGGCAGCATCAAGGTAGATCAGATTTTTATGATCGGTAAAGACTTGAACGGGAAATTCCGCTCCCTCCAAAAAATGACGCCAGTGTTCAAATGCGAGTTTAATTGCCAACAATTCCCGATTACCGATATCATAATTTAGTTCAGACTCAGAAAATTTCTTTGAAAAAAAAGCACAGGGATGTACTCCATCCGTCTTTTCCTGAGACAACACCGCGCCGACCCCCACAGAAGAAGCATCAACCTCAACCAAAAATGGTTTAGTCACATCAGGCTGCGTAAGGATGGGAGCAGAGCTGAACCTCTCCTTTAGCAACACAAAAGCCTCAATGGCCTCAGTAGTCCACTGAACCGCATCAGCACCTTTCCTGGTGAGATCGGTCAGAGGTTTGGCAATCACAGAAAATTTTTTTATGAATTTTCTATAATAATTGGCGAACCCCAAAAACCTCTGTATTAATTTCACACCAATATGTCTAGGCCAATCCTGCACAGCTTGCACATTCACCGGGTCCATCTCAAAACCTTCACTGGAGACAATGTAGCCCAAAAAACTAAGTCTCTGTACAGCGAACTCACATTTTTCTAGTTTGGCAAAAAGTGAATCATCACTCAGTAACTGTAATACTTCACGCACACTCCTCCAATGAGACTCCAAATCTGGTGAATAAATCAAAATGTCATCCAAATACACAACCACACTTCTGCCGATCAAAGGTCTAAGGATGTCATTGATAAGATTCTGAAAAAATGCCGGAGCACTGGAAAGCCCAAAAGGCATGACCAGATTCTCAAAATGACCCAGTGGAGTGTTAAACGCACTCTTTCATTCATCCCCCTCCTTCATGCGCAACAAATTGTATGCCCCTCGAAGATCAATTTTCGAGAACCACTTGGCCCCCACTAACTGATTAAACAAATCAGGAATCAATGGCAATGGGCAAGGATTGCGTACAGTAATCTTATTAATCTCACGAAAATCCAGACAAGGCCGTAAACCGCCGTCCTTTTTTTTTACAAAAAAAAATCCAACCGCCACAGGAGACTTGGAAGGCCTAATGTGACCGGCGGCCAAGCTTGTCTGTATGTATTCCTCCAAAGCCTTTCTCTCAGGAATAGTCAAATTAAATAAACGACTTTTAGGAAGAGTCGCTCCAGGGACAAATTCAATTGCACAATCATAATCTCTATGAGGAGGCAATACCTGCGATTCCTTATCAGAAAAAACTTTCCAAAAATCCTGAATAGGTACAGGTAACTCCTCCTTAACTACAGCAGCAATATGCCCGTTACAACACTTGTCATAACAATTAGGACTCCAGGACTTAATTTCATTGGTAGACCAATCCAGTACCAGATTGTGCAATTTTAACCAGGGTAACCCCAAAATCACCGGTGAGGGCAAATTGTTCAAAACTACCAAATCCAAATTCTCTTGATGAACACCATTAATAGTAAGAGGAAATTCACAGATATGGTGAGTAACATTTTTCAAGGGAGAACCATCCACAGACACCACATTAATAGGGGAAGACAGAAGTTTGGGTTCTAATTTTAGTTTTTCCAAAAATTTCCCATCAATCACATTGAGAGTTGAACCACAATCCACAAATACCCGAAACTCCATTAATTCCTCCTCAACAGCAGTGGTAGCAGAAAGAAAGACACCTTTATTGTTTAAACAAGCTATGCGGGCGAAACTGACCTCATTTTTTTTTTCTCTTTATTCATACGAAGGGCACAGTTCTTAATAAAATGGTCAGATTTACCACAATAGAAACACAAGCCCTTAGCAAATCTGCATTCCTTTTCCCGAGAGTGAGGTGTCATTGCTCCATGTTATGATTTGGTAGCTGAGCAGTGCAGGTAAAAAAGGCAATACACCAGAGCAGTTGGAAACTATGAGATTGCAGTACCCTGACTAACCACCACAACTAGAGGCAGCCGTGGAGCGTTCCTACGTTGGTCCTAGACGCCTCGTCACAGCCTGAGAAACTAACTATACCTAAAGATAGAAAGAGGAAAGCTATCTGCCCCAGAGCAGATCCCCAAAGAACATAGAAAGCCCCCAAACATGTAATGGTGGTTAGACAAGAAGAAATACTGACACAGACAGAAAATAGTATAAGCAAACGCTGGGGCCCAAACTATCTAAATAGAAAAGGATAGGAAGGGAACTTACTGCAATCCCAAAAAACCCTGAAAAGCACCAACTCTACTAATTTCAAAAACACCTGAGATCACACGACCTCTACCACCTAAATTAGTTCTCTGGTGTAACAAAATCAAAACAGCAGCCACTGAAAAAACTGGAAAAAGCAAATGTACAAAACATCAGTGGCTGAACTAAACTGAGAGGGCAAAAGCCCCCGGAGGGGACCCTGAAGGCTCCCACAGAAGTGCAGGACAAAATGCAAAAATAAAGCACAAAAACAAAAAGAAGAAAATGTCTTATCTGTTAGCAGGAGATGCAGAAACGACACAGCAGGCTACTAAGGAAACAGGAATCAAGGATTGAGACCAGAACAATTGATCACCGGCAACCCTGATGGGAAGGCGACTCCCTTAAATAAGACCAGTCAGTAACACCTGATTCCCAATCCTCACAATCTTCACTGGACAGTCCAGTACCGCTTGTAACCACCAGAGGGAGCCTCTGCTCAGAACTCATTTCAAGTCCATTCACAACAGTACCGCCCCCTTGAGGAGGGGTCACCGAACCCTCACTTGAGCAACCAGGTCGGTCAGGATGAGTTCTATGATACACACGGATGAGTCTCCTAGCATGGATGTCCGAATCAAACACCCAAGAATTGTCTTCCTGACCATAACCTCTCCACTTAACCAAATACTTGAGTTTCCGTCTAGAAAAACGAGAATTCAATATTTTCTCAACCACAAACTCCATATTGCCCTCAACCAAAACAGGGTCAGGAGGCAAAGCAGTAGGAACCACTGGCTCAACAAACCTCTTCAACAAGGACTTGTGGAACACGTTATGGATCTTAAATGTCCCTGGAAGAAGCAAACGAAAAGAAACAGGATTAAGAATCTCCATGATCTTATAAGGTCCAATGAACCTAGGCTTAAATTTAGGAGATGCCACTCTCATAGGAATATTTTTTGAGGACAACCAGACCAAGTCCCCCACTTTAAACCGAGGACCATCAGTCCTATGCCGGTTAGCAAACCGCTGGGCCTTCTCCTGAGAGAGGGACAACCTCTCCACTACCTGGTCCCAAATCTGTTGCATACGCTCCACAACAGAGTCAACACCTGGACAGGCAGAAGCCTCCGTCTGTCCTGAAGAAAATCGAGGGTGAAACCCAGAATTACAGAAAAATGGAGACATCAAAGTGGCAGAGCTAGCCCTATTATTAAGAGCAAACTCAGCCAAAGGCAAAAAAGAGACCCAGTCATCCTGATCAGCAGACACAAAGCATCTTAGATAAGTCTCCAATGTCTGGTTTGTTCTCTCAGTTTGACCATTGGTCTGAGGATGAAACGCCGAGGAGAAAGACAACTGAACACCAAGCTTAGAACAAAGGTCCTCCAAAATCTGGAAACAAACTGGACTCCTCTGTCAGACACAATGTTCTCAGGAATGCCGTGTAAACGAACCACGTGCTGAAGGAACAACGGCACCAATTCAGAGGAGGAAGGCAACTTAGGTAATGGCACAAGATGTATCATCTTGGAAAACCTATCACAAATCACCCAGATGACGGTCATTCTCTGAGAAACAGGGAGATTGGAAATGAAATCCATAGAGATATGGGTCCATGGTCTCTTGGGCACAGGCAATGGCATCAACAAACCACTAGAGCGAGAGCAAGGCTTGGAGCGAGAGCAAGTCCCGCAGGACTGCACAAATTCCCTGACATCACGAGACAAGGTAGGCCACCAAAAGGACCGACTAACCAAGTCTCTGGTACCAAAAATTCCGGGATGACCGGCCAACGCGGAACAATGAATCTCAGACATCACACTCTTTTTCCACTGGTCCGGGACAAACAATTTCCCAACAGGGCAGCGCTCGGGCCTATCCTCCTGACACCCCTCCAGAGCCAGTCTCAAATTGGGCGAGATGGCGGAAAGAACTACACCTTCTTTCAAAATAACAGAAGGATCAGATACCTCAGGAGAGTCCGCAAGGAAACTCCTCGAGAGGGCATCCGCCTTAACATTCTTAGTGCCAGGAAGAAAGGAAACCACAAAATTAAAACGTGTGAAAAACAAGGCCCACCTGGCCTGTCTAGGATTAAGTCGCTTGGCAGATTCCAGGTAAACCAGATTCTTATGGTCCGTAAGGACCACCACCTGATGTTTGGCTCCCTCCAGCCAATGTCTCCACTCTTCAAAAGCCCACTTCATGGCCAATAACTCCCGATTACCCACGTCATAATTACGTTCAGTAGGAGAAAATTTTCGAGAGAAAAAGGCACAAGGGTTACTTTTAGAGGTCTCTGGATCTCTTTGGGACAAAACAGCACCTGCCCCAATTTCAGAGGCATCAATCTCCACCTGAAATGGCAGAGAAACATCAGGCTGCCGTAGAACAGGAGCAGAAGTGAATCTCTGCTTAAGTTCCTGAAATGCAGAGACTGCCTCAGGAGGCCAATTCACCACATCAGAACCCTTTTTGGTCAAATCAGTTAATGATTTAACAATAACCGAGAAATTACCAATAAATTTACGATAAAAATTGGCAAAACCCAAAAATCTTTGAAGAGCCTTTAATGAAGTAGGTTGGTGTCATGGGTGCATCGCCACGAAGATCGTCGCGATTGCACATTCTGACTTCTCACAGCTGAGCTTCTGTTTCTTTGTTTTTTGGTAATGTGAGAGTTAATTTTTCTAGCTCTTTGCTAAGGCTAGGTGCAGCCTCGCCCGCTGCTTTGATTATGTTCTAATTAGTTTCCTTTATATTTCTGCCAGTCTGGTGTTAGAGGCCGGTGAAAGCATTCATGTAGTTCAGCAGACTGGATCGGTTCTGAGAATATTTAAGCTAAGAGTTCATTAGTGTTTTTACTCTTATAGCTTATAGTTAATCTCTGAGACCTTAGGTGTTCCTACTGTGTGTGAGTGTTGTATGTAAGACTTTATTTACTTTATTCCTTCTCTTTCTTGTATGTCTTTCTGTTCATTATCCGTTACCTGTTCATTCCCTTTGGTGGTATTCAGGGTCCTTCTTAGGACTAGAATACAGTTGGCAGGGATTGATAGGAGACAGGTTACGCTGGTGGCCTGGACCTCTGTACCTTTAACAGTACCTCCAGGTTGAGGGATTAGTTAGGACCCCAGTTCAGGGTCAGCTTAGACCCCGGTCACCCTCTAGCCGGAGAGAGCGTATAACGGATTCCGTTTTGACCCAGTGACATTCTGTCAGGTAAATCCATGTTATAATATATCTATGCGCATGTTATATAGTATGTTGCCCTTTTTGATATAGATTACAGACATCTCATATATATATCTGCTATACAGCGTGACAGTTGGACCAATCACAGATGGCCTGAACCTTGACCGGGTCCATTTCAATAACAGATGGGGACAAAATGAATCCCAAAAATGAGATCCTCTGTACGCCAAAAAGACACTTTGATCCCTTCACATACAGAGCATTCTCTCTCAAAATCTGGAATACAGTTCGAACATGTTTCACATGAGAGTCCCAGTCATTAGAAAAAATCAAGATATCATCCAAATAAACAATCAGAAATTTATCCACAAAATCCCTGAAAATGTCATTCATGAAGGACTGGAAGACAGAAGGAGCATTAGTGAGCCCAAAGGGCATCACAAGGTACTCAAAATGCCCCTCAGGGGTGTTAAATGCCGTCTTCCATTCATCCCCGTGCTTAATGCGAATAAGGTTATATGCCCCCTGAGGTCAAGCTTGGTAAACCAAGTAGCGTTTTTCACCCTGGAAAACAGGTCAGAAATCAAGGGTAACGGATATTGATATTTCACAGTAATATTGTTCAAAAGACGATAATCAATACACGGCCTTAATGAACCATCCTTTTTGGCCACAAAGAAAAAACCGGCACCTAAGGGTGAAGAGGATGGTCTGATATGACCCTTCTCCAATGACTCCTTGATATAAGACCGCATAGCGTCATGTTCAGGTACAGACAAGTTAAAAAGGCGACCTTTAGGAAATTTACTACCAGGCACTAATTCAATAGCGCAGTCATAGCTCCTATGGGGAGGCAAGGATGAAGATTTACTTTCGCTAAACACATCAGAAAAATCAATCAAAAAGTCAGGAACATCCTGAGCCTGGGGGGAGGCTGAAAAAACAGGAGTGTTGGTATTAACACATTGGCAGCCCCAACTGGTTACAGACACAGATTTCCAATCCAAAACAGGATTATGAGACTGTAACCAAGGGAAACCCAGCACGATAATGTCATGCAGATTATACAGAACCAAAAATTTGCAGCTCTCCTGATGATCAGGTTCAACCCTCATTATCACCTGAGTAGAGAACTGAGGTTTATTCTCAGCCAAAGGGGTAGAATCGATCCCCAGTAGGGGGAAAAGACTTCTGTAGGGGTATCAAGGGAAACCCGCAACGTTTAGCAAAATCAAAATCCATCAGGTTAATAGCTGCTCCAGAATCAACGAAAGCCTGAGCAGAAAATGAGGACAGAGAGCATATCAGAGTAACAGTTAATAAAAACTTAGTCTGAACACTACCCAAGACAACTGAGCGTGCAAAACGTCTTCCCCGCTTAGGGCAGACTGAAATAGCATGAGAGGCATCACCACAGTAGAAACATAACCCATTGCGCTTTCGAAACTCATGACGCTGTGCCCCAGAAACCACTCTATCACACTGCATGGGTTCAGAAGCAGGTTCACAAGGCAACACTATTCCACGCATACTTCTCCGCTCACGCAAATGTCTATCAATTTGAATCGCTAATGACATAGAATCATTGAGACCAGAGGGGACAGGGAATCCCACCATAACATCCTTTACATTATCTGACAGACCCTTCCGAAAAAGGGCTGCCAAAGCGTCGTCATTCCATTTGGTCAGGACTGCCCACCTGCGGAATCTCTGACAGTATAACTCAGCGTCATCAAGCCCCTGATTTAATGCCAACAAGGCTTTTTCAGCTTGATCAGTGACATTAGGCTCATCGTACAATAACCCCAAGGCCTGAAAAAATGCATCAACATCACTCAAAACAGGATCCCCAGGTGTCAGGGAAAAAGCCCAATCCTGAGGATCGCCGCGCAGGAGAGAGATGACAATTTGAACCTGCTGCGCTGCGTTCCCTGAGGACTTAGATTTTAAGGCAAAAAACAATTTACAATTATTTTTGAAATTCAGAAACTTAGCTCGATCCCCTAAAAACAAATCTGGCATGGGAATCCTAGGTTCCACAACAGGCAACCTAGCAAGATATGCAGCAATACTCTGAACCTCAGTGGCAAGCTGATCCACACGGCCAGACAACTGTGCAAACTCCATTGGGAGAAAAGATCCTCCCCAGCACCCAGAAATACAGAGGGAAAAAAAAATGCAACAAACAGAAAAATATCTCTGACAACTCTGACCACCTTTTTTTTTTCTTTCACAATATTTTTTCCCTTCTGTGAGTACCATATAATTTTCAGTTTAGGCCGGTGATACTGTTATGATTTGGTAGCTGAGGAGTGCAGGTAAAAAAGGCAATACACCAGAGCAGTTGGAAACTATGAGATTGCAGTACCCTGACTAACCACCACAACTAGAGGCAGCCGTGGAGCGTTCCTACGTTGGTCCTAGACGCCTCGTCACAGCCTGAGAAACTAACTATACCTAAAGATAGAAAGAGGAAAGCTATCTGCCCCGGAGCAGATCCCCAAAGAACATAGAAAGCCCCCAAACATGTAATGGCGGTTAGACAAGAAGAAATACTGACACAGACAGAAAATAGTATGAGCAAACGTTGGGGCCCAAACTATCTAAATAGAAAAGGATAGGAAGGGCACTTACTGCAATCCCAAAAAACCCTGAAAAGCACCAACTCTACTAATTTCAAAAACACCTGAGATCACACGACCTCTACCACCTAAATTAGTTCTCTGGTGTAACAAAATCAAAACAGCAGCCACTGAAAAAACTGGAAAAAGCAAATGTACAAAACATCAGTGGCTGAACTAAACTGAGAGGGCAAAAGTCCCTGGAGGGGACCCTGAAGGCCCCCACACAAGTGCAGGACAAAATGCAAAAATAAAGCACAAAAACAAAAAGAAGAAAATGTCTTATCTGTTAGCAGGAGATGCAGAAAGGACACAGCAGGCTACAAAGGAAACAGGAATCAAGGATTGAGACCAGAACAATTGATCACCGGCAACCCTGATGGGAAGGCGACTCCCTAAATAAGACCAGTCAGTAACACCTGATTCCCAATCTTCACAATCTTCACTGGACAGTCCAGTACCGCTTGTAACCACCAGAGGGAGCCTCTGCTCAGAACTCATTTCAAGTCCATTCACAACAGCTCCAATTTCCATCGGCTCTCCAATGTCAGTACATTCCTTCTCCAAACTTGGAGCTGACAAGGCAGATTTACTCTCATTAACCCTAGCACGCAGTCTCCTATCCACCCGTATGACTAATTGCATAGCCTCTTGCAAGTTACCAGGTATAGGATAAGCAATCAGCAAATCTTTAACCCTTTCACTTAACCCTGCAAGAAATAAACTTTTCAAAGCTGAATCGTTCCAGCCCACCTGAGTAGACCATCTACGGAAGTGAGTACAATATTTTTCCACATTACCTGATCCCTGTCTCAAACGTCTCAATTCTGTCTCAGCTGATGAAACACGATCCGGATCGTCATACAATAACCCCAAAGCAGAAAAAAAACTATCCACAGATCTAAAGCATGGATCACTAGGCTGCAGAGAAAAGGCCCAGTCCTGAGGTTCGTTGCGCAAAAGTGACATTATGAACCCTATGCGCTGTGCGTCATCACCAGAGGATCTGGGTCTCAAACGGAAATACAACAAGCAAGCATTTTTAAAAGAAAAAAAATCTTGTTGTTCACCAAAAAATAAATCAGGCAAACGTACCTTTGGCTCCACGAAATGTGCTCCAGAACAACTGCTCACGTGTTGCTTTATCTCAGCCACCTCCAGAGAGAGTCCCTGCAGGCGTTGAACTAAATCCTGAATCGACACCATGATAGAAAAAAAAATCTTTCCTTACAGATTTTTATTTTTTTTTTTCTTGGCTGGACTTACTGTTATGATCTGCTACAAGCACTAAGGAAAGGTAGGAATTCTGTCCCTACAATAGAACTAAGCTGGATCCCTACGATGTAACGGGGAACCTGATCCTGCGACCAGACCCGCTAAAGTCCTCAGCTAGTCTGAACGAAGACCTATAGTTGCGAGGGAGGAATCCCTACAAGATCTAGGGACTGGGTGAAAAGGTGGACACCTCCTAACAGAAATTGTAGCAGGGAAAAATAAAACAGAAAACAAATTACTAAGAGATCCTAAGATCAAGCAAAACTGACAGAGTAAGGCACCTAAGCACCCGGCTAGCTTAAGAGTAGATAATACAATGAAGTCCAGCAAAGCCAGAAGGGCGGAGCCAGACTAAATAGGGAAAAAAGGTCATGTGACCAGCAAACTGAAACAAAACCTAACAAGAGGTTATAACACGAGGTCCACAAGCATATATACGCCTACATCCAAATTTCATGAGTATTTATAGTCCTACACCCAAGGTTCACGAGCATAAAGGGGTGTAAAAAAGTGGTTGCCTCTTCCTGATTTCCTATTCTTTTGAATGCTTGTCACACTTAAATGTTTCAGATCATCAAGCAAATTTAAATATTAGACAGAGATAACACAAGTAATCACAAAATGCCGTTTTTAAATGAAGATCTTTATTATTAAGAGAAAAAATACAAACCTACAGGGTCCCGTGTGAAAAAGTGATTGCCCCCTCCCCCTAAAACATAAATTATCTGTGGCTTATCACATCTTTGTGAAGCTGAGTTCACATTCCCTAGTTACATCCAGTCCTGATTACTGTCACACTTGTCCTCAATCAAGAAATCACTTAAATAGGACCTGCCTGACAAAGTGAAGTAGACCAATAGATCATCAAAAGCTAGACATCATGCCGCAATTCAAATAAATTCTGAAACAATTCAGAAGCAAAGTAATTGAAATCTATCAGTCTGGAAAAGGTTATAAAGCCATTTCTAAAGCTCTTGGACTCTAGAGCAGGGTTCCCCAACTCCAGTCCTCAAGGCCCACCAACAGATCATGTTTTCAGTATTTCCTTTGTATTGCACAGGTGATGCAATTAGCATCTGGGCAATACTAAGGAAATCCTGAAAACATGATCTGTTGGTGGGCCTTGTGGACTGGAGTTGGGGAACCCTGCTCTAGAGAACCATAGTGAGAGCCATTATCCACAAATGGCAAACACATGGAACAGAGGTGAGCCTTCCCAGGTGTGGCTAGCTGACCAAAATTACCCCAATAGTGCAGCAACGACTCATTTAAGAGGTCAGAGAAGACCTCCCAGCAAGGCGTCATTTGCCTCAGTTAAGGTCAGATTGGGAAAAATAGCCTGCATAGCCAAGACAAAAATCACTGCTGAGCAATAAGAACATAAATACTCATCTCAGTTTTGCCAGAAAACATCTTGATGATCTCCAAGACCTTTGAGTGAATACTCTGTGGACTGACGAGACAAAAGGTGAACTTTTTAGAAGGTGTTTGTCCCATTACATCTGGCATAGAGGTAGCAAAGCATTTCATAAAGGAAAATCATACCAACAGTAAAATATGGTGGTGGTAGTGTGATGATCTGGGGCTGTTTTGCTGCTTCAGGACCTGGAAGACTTGCTGTGGTAAATGGAACCATGAATTTTGCTATCTACCAAAAAATCCTGAAGGAGAATGTCCGAACAACATCTGTTCTTGATATCAAGCTGAAGGCCACTTGGGTTATGCAGCAGGACAATGATCCAAAACACACCAGCAAGTCCACCTCTGGATGCCTCAAGAAAAATAAAATTAAGACTTTGAAATGGCCTAGTGAAATTCCTGTCATTAAGTCGATTGAGATGCTGTGTGGCGGACCTTAAAAAGGCGGTTCATGCTCGAAAACCCTCAAATGTGGCTGAATTACAATAATTCTGCAAAGATGAGCGGCCAAAATTCCTCCAGAGCGTTATACTGTAAAAGACTCATTTCCAGTTATCGCAAATGCTTGATTGCAATTGTTGCTGCTAAGGGTGGCCCAACCAGTTGTTAGGTTTAGGGGGGTAATCACTTTGTCACACAGGACCCTGGAGGTTTGGATTTCCTTTTCCCTTTATAATACAGAACTTAATTTATAAACTGCATTCTGTGATTATTGCGTTATCTTTGTCTAATTGTTACATTTCTTTGGTGAACTGAAACATTTAAGTGTGACAAACATGGAAAAGAATAGGAAATCAGGAAGAGGGCAAACACTTTTCACACCACTGTATAGGCATACACCCGATGTCCACGAGCATATACAGCCCTACACCCGAAGCCCACAATCATATATAGCCCACACCTGAGGTCCAAGAGTACTCATAGCCTTACACCCATGGTCCACGAGCATATGTAGCTCTACACTCGAAATCCAAGAGTACATATAGCCTTAAACCCGAGGTCAATGAGAAAAATAAAGACCTACATCCGAGGTACACGAGTATATACAGTAGAGAAGAAAAGTATTTTGTCACCACCAATTGTGCAAGTTCTCCCCCTATAAAGATGAGAGGCCTGTAATTGACATCATAGGTCGACCACAACTATGAGAGTCACAATGAGAAAATAAATCCAGAAAATCACCATGTCTGACTTGGCAGGATATATTTTGCAAATTATGGTGGAAAATAAGTATTTGGTCTCCTAAAAACATGGAAGATTTCTGTCTCTCACAGACCTGTAACTTCTTCTGTAAGAGGCTCCTCTGTCCTCCATTCATTACCTGTAGTAATGGCGCCTGTGTGACCTCATTATCAGTATAAAGACCCCTGTCCTCAACCTCAGTCACACTCCAAACTCCACTATGGTGAAGACCAAAGA